>OZ035954.1:38776982-39085473 GCA_964034955.1 Orchesella flavescens | reverse complement strand
TTCAAGTTGCATTTGAATATATAAATTGGGGAATGGGCGAGTTTTTAATTCAGTAAATTGGAGTTCATGAAGTAAAATGATTTAATAAAGATTATGATCTTTAAAAAAGCATTGCAAACCTGGAAGTTGTATTCAAACCAACCAACTGAAGAAGGAATTGAAGAAACAACTGTTCAATTTACTACCACAGAAACGCCGGAAACACTTATGCAAGACCAAGGCGCATCTGAAGATCTTGATGTATGGTCTTGCATGAGTGTTTCCGGCGTTTCTGTGGTAGTAAATTGAACAGTTGTTTCTTCAATTCCTTCTTCAGTTGGTTGGTTTGAATACAACTTCCAGGTTTGCAATGCTTTTTTAAAGATCATAATCTTTATTAAATCATTTTACTTCATGAACTCCAATTTACTGAATTAAAAACTCGCCCATTCCCCAATTTATATATTCAAATGCAACTTGAACGTGTACAGTTAGTAAAACAAGGATTGCAATTTTCGTCAACATTGTTTTTGGTTTATGGATATGAATTGTAAACCAGTGTCTCGTACAGGACGTTTCCTTTGTGAAATAATACATCTATCTTCCACATAAGAGAGAAGCTTTGATGCCATTAAAAGGGCGTAATTAGTAATAACGACGTCCCGTTAGTAATGTGCTATTAAGATAAACTGCGCTATTAAAAAGTAAAAACCTAGTTACGCAATCGCAACACTAATTAGTGGAATTATATTACTTACATGACGTCCATTATGACCTTTTATCCTGAATAAAGGGAGTAAAATGTCATTTATTCGTTATTTCGTTTATGTAATGTTACTTGAAGATGCAAAACTCTTTTTGGAATTTCTCGGTCGTCGCATTTCAAGAATCACAGGAGAACAAAAAAAAACAAAATATATCTCACCCAACGTGTAAGCATAGCCATTTAGCGAGGAAACGCCACTTTAAATTCTCTTTAAATCACCTTACATCATTTGTTAAAGTGAATTTTATATAATGCGTTGGAACAAAGTTTTCAATATTACTTTGATTTTTACTTGCTACATTTTATTTTTCATGAAAGTAGCTTTTATCAAGAAATATTACACATGTACAGTTCAGAAACGAAAAATTTATCATATAGAGTAAATAGTTCTATCTAGCGATGCGAACTCTTCAATAATTTTTATAACCAGGTGTGGAGCAATGTTTTTTGTCACAAGCATGAGCATGAATACAGTCCCGTTGTTCATTTTTTGAATGGTGTATGCAGTCTTCGAGTGTTTGGTAACATGCAATTTATCGAATAACTCCTCTTGTCTCAAGCTAGGAAAACAGGCTTTCAAAATTTGTGAAAGCAGGGAAAAGCATACACATGTCCCGCATGCTGCTAACAGAATCCAGTGGATACCGAAAAGTAGACTATATACCTGTTATATTACAAAAAAATATATTAAGAACATCTACATACAAAACCACTACGCCAATACGTATTAATACTAAAGTTATTGAAATTGAGTGCGCACAGATTGTCCACATTTTGTATAGAGCCGCCAACGCCATAAATTTTCAGCTCACACGTAGTTACCATTGGAAAATGTCTAGCCTAACCTCTAGGGCGAAGTGCTGGTGGTTGAAACTGGTTTGCGATAACAGCGAAGCCATAAAACCAATAAACTGGCTATAGAGCCTCTAAATCGGAGACTAAGTTGGACGAGTGGAAAACCACGGAGGATGTTGTATCAATCAATGTAGACACAATGCGTGAAGGTTTTGCAGGTCGAATCATCCATTTCACAAATAAATACGCGTAAGTGTATTCATTCTTGTTAATCTTTCAAAATAAACGCAATATTAAATACAAAATTGTTTAATTACCACAGTGGTCTCATGGTTGTGACGTCCGTAATAATTTTCTTCATAATCGGGATTTTTTTCTGTGTATTTCGATATGCTTGCAGAAGGTAGGTTAAAAGAAAAAATTACCCAAGAATCTTACTGGCAATTGAAGAATTACTGATGATTTTCTTTTCCTTTTTTAAAAAAAAGTTCTCGGCGACACTATAACTGAAATTACTGATTTGTTGATGGACTTGAATTCAATTTAATGTCGTTAAAGTTTTTGTAAATAAAGAAATCCACAAAGTATGAATGAATTACATACACACTAAATGATATTATGCGTTAACAATTACAAGAATTCTTGATTTTTTTATGATGTAAATAATTTATGTACAGTTAATGGGCTGCTTTCGGCGTTGTCTTTAGACTCATATTATAACTAGCATGGTATGGCTCAAGGACACCTATGACGTTTGGTTTCTACAATGGCATTTTTCCTACCCAGATGCTAGTTAAGCCACTGGGCTCTAAAACTGTTGGTGGTGGGGCTTCTTGTACATTTCCCTACCATTTTCCAAAGTTTTGAGGGGCAATAGGGTGTTCTATATTACGTTTAGAATGCGTATTTGATTTCTTATGAAATATTTCGAAATATATAAACGACATTTTATTTGAAGCCCTGTGGTTTCCAATGATTGCTTAATCTTTGGAAACCACAGGGCTTCAAATAAAAAATCGCACGATCACAGCATGACGTGTCATTTAACTAAAGACATGTTACGTAAAACTAGTATCACCAAAATGTGACACTGACAAACGATTATGATCAAAGCATGTCCACCTCGCGGAATTATTAAAATCATCATTGCATCATTAAAATTTAATTAAATTATCTCATTTCGTATACGAAATAAATGGAATAATAAACCTTGGACTATATTACCAATTAGTTACGCATACATTTATTTATGCTAATATACATGAGTACATAATCGTATGTGTGGTGTCGTTCCTTTTCTCAGTCCCAGCTAATGCACAGTGGCTAATGGGTATACACAATACCGGAGATTTTGGCGTATCACCATGAAACGGGTATCATGCGAACCGTATTGCCTTCGAGATTCCATTTCTGAAGAGTTTTTGAAATTTTTACCTTTGACCTCAAAGCTATTTGACCTTTTGTGAAATTTGAAATTTCTTAAAATATTTTTGAATTTCCAAGATTGCAGAAATAAAGCCCACAACAAGTTATGTATACATACTAAGTATCAGTTTGATTGGTTGTATTAGTCATGAGCTATGATCCTGTGAACTTGCAAAAAGTCGTTTTTTTGCAGTTTTCATATTTTTTTGTGCAAAATCTACAAAATTGCCGCAGTTGAGACAGGACCCACTTGAAAGAGCGTGTTTTAAACTATATATTCTATATTTTTGTTTCTGCGGATCTGGTGAATCTTCGGAGTAAAGTGACATTCGAAACAGAAGTTAAAAAAGTCAACTACCCGAGTAAGGGTGGTGAACCCCACAGCACAAAAATATACTTTGTGTCCAAAGACATGCTTTCGGGGTAATTTTAAGGGGGAAATGATTTTTTTTGTTCATTGCAGAAATATTATAGTGACAATTGCGTCTTAACTAACTCCGACTAAGAGTTGTAAAATACGTAATGAGTGATCTTATGAACACGATAACTGCGTTACGGTTGAGAAATTTTGAAAAATTCTTTTTGGTAAACGATACCTTCCTTGGGAAGCAAGGTGGATTTTATCGGTTATCGATAACCGGGTCAAAGATAAGATCAAATATTTTTAAATAACAAAGTATAAAGTGTGACACATCGCAATGGTTCTATTTTCTTAGATGAATTCAGTCATGCAAATTTAAAAATTCTACGATGACCCCCGCGTGACATACGAACGTTTTAATGTCGAAATGTCTTAATTTTTAATTATTCAAAATTTAAGTTAAATTGCATAAGGGTGTCGATTTTTTATATGAATGCAATGAAATGTTTTCCAAGTTTTGAGGGGCAAGAAGGTCCTCAAAATTTATTATGATATGCTTATTTGATTCCTTATGACCTAAGGAATTTTTTTAAAATTATCTGCAACGCAACCCGGATTATAGTTTAGAAGCCACATAGTTTCAAAGCTGATGGTGGTGGGGGGCATATTGTATTATAAATGCTAGCCGTTTTTCCAAGTTTTGAGGGGCAAGAAGGTCTTCAAAATTTATTTTGATATGCTTATTTGATTCCGTATGAACTAAGGAATTTTTAAAAATTATCTGCAAGGCAACCCGGATACGGGTTCGAAACTAATTAAACATCTTAAGCAGGAAGCTGCAGTTTAAAATATAAAAATGCCAATTTCGTTATATTGCTAATATTTTATTATTGTGTTGAGTCTCTTTGCTTTGTTTAGTTGGGGATGAAATGTTTTGGAAGTTGTTTCAAAATTTTGGGGACCATTACAACAAAAAAAAAATTAAAAATTTGGTGCTGAGGGATACCTAAAAATTTGGGATGAAAACCTGTTTTTTCTTTACAAACATGTGGTGAAGGAAGCAGTACAGAAATCAGCTCAATCGAGAGAGCAATGAGCAATCCATCCTAAAGCCTAAGTGAATTTTGTGGAAAGGAAAACTGGATTACATTTGAATACCTTTTTATTTAGTGGGTTACTATTGGGTTGGCTGGATCTATTTATGGACAGAACAGGATTGACAGTAAGCAAGAAAGAACAAAAATGATGAGGGGTATATATAAAATTAAAATATACACCACTGCACAACATAATTTTTTTTGTACCGGTGATGATGTTTAACGAAGCAATGATGGAATAATATTGACAAAACTAGCTCTGTTGGTTTGCTACAGATCAAGCTATGCATGTACTTAAATGGTTTTTGAAGAAATGAAAAAAATATGCAATAATTAGTTTGTATTAAAAAATAATTGATATTTTAGACACAATATATCAATTATAATTCAAATATAATTACGCAAAAATATAATTCCAACACTGCCATCATTTTTATACTGGGAGTAATTTACAAAAAAAGTGAACAAAATAGGAGAGTTGAAAAGTTGTTTTTGATAACTGGAAAGAATCTCATTTAAGGTGGTTCAAGAAATTATTAAGTTTACGAATGCCAGCTTTCAGAGTTAGTTTGTCAGCACCAAGTGGGAGTGAATAAAATATACAGTTTTTGTATCATAATAAAATCCTAAGTATGAAACGAAGCGAATGTTGTTAACTAGAAAAGGAGATAAAAGTTACTGTAGAACATGTGCTGAATGTTGTGAAGAAACTCTGAGAGTTAAGTTCATTCCTAAATTGAACAAAACTGCATTATACGTGGTGGAGGTAAGTAGTGAGCCTGGCGCATGGCGTGAGGATGTGATGGCATAGCGTAAGCCGTTTGCGTTGCTAGTTTCCCCGCATATTGGCAAGTGGATGGAACGTTCACAGCTCCAGACCAGTTGTAGTAGAGATGATACATTTTGTAGGCTTGGAATCTTCAGAAAACCCGTTGGAATCCAAGATAACTCGGTAGTAGACGGGGTGCACTGTTCCATGCCTGGCGTTGGTCGGCCACCAAGAAAAACTCCTTGTGTAGCTGTTAGGGCTCTTTTAACACAGGATAAAAGAAAAAGTTATTAGTAAACGAATTTGAAACAGCAAGATTGTAATACATTTTTGATTATCTATTTACCTTGTATTCCTTGTTTCAGTTGTGGTTCCAAAGTGTCCTCAGACCAGTAATTAAACGTGATGCCGAAGTAGCGAGAATGATCCTTGTTGATGCTGCACACCAAGGCTTCCCGTCTTCAAAGCTGTGGCCGTCTGGCTCTTTTCATAAACATCAAATCCCACCGATATGCACTTTCCCGAAGTTGAAGAGCAATCTCACCAGCCCAGGTTCCCCACCCAGCTTTGCGCTCATTTGGATCACCAACTTTGTAGCAATGGACATGACCCCCTTGGATGTTAGGTTCTTGGCCAGGAGACATTGTGAAAGAACTGAAATAATATAGAAGAGAAAGTGTCAAGGATAAAAATTATACCTACAAGTGCTACACAAACAATAATCTAAACAATATATCAAATCTTACTTCAAAGGTTCTGACTCAGTCGTTTTTAATAGCCAAGTACATCTCCGACTTGTTGTTAGGTAGGACGCACAAGATGATCTGAATAGAATCCTTGGGTTTCTGGGTGATGATAGTCTCGAGGGAATGTATGTAATTCTGGATCCTGATATCTTGAATGGACTCACTGAAAATAAATATATTGGAGTATTATCACATGATTACATGATCACGATTATTAAGGTGTTTCGTACATACTAGAAAATTGGTTTCCTAATTTTGGAATCCGAGTGGCGTTGCCACTTTGTGCATCGTTTTCACGAAGCTCTTGGTGTTATCCATATCCCTAGCCGGGGAAACAACAATCCATCTCTCCATCAGCACTCAGCTTAGAAGTTCCATTTCTAGAAAAGAAAAAAGCATTAAAAATCCATCGTAGTAGAAAATATAAATAATATAATGAGAGCCAAGTGGTTACTTACTTTTTAAAGCACCAATCTCATCCAGTCCCATCCCGAGTTGTTGTATATCTGCATGTAAATCGGATGATTCAATGGCTTTGTCTTTGTGTAGACCAGTTTAACAGCGTACTGGAGTGAAGCTTCTGAAGCTGAGTGAAAGGTGACTGTGTCCTCAGGATATCTCACCGGAGAAAATAATTATGCACCGCCATCGTAAATGAGGGTAAGGACTTATCCAAGCTCACGAACAGGATTTTCTTTCTGATGTGAAGAGGTAGTAGATTCTCTGACTGGAAATAAACGTAGCATTGGTGAACGCTGAAGGTTTCCTGAACATCAGTATCCTTGTCTGTACCAACCCAGCGAATCTCAAAGTGATTGGAGATGAGGTGAATGTCCCACCCAATTTTCGTTCTGGGAGTTGGAGACCTTTGTCTGCTTTCTGGACCCCGTACTCACACTACAGCATTTCCTCCTGCTGCTTGTGGAGCCTCAGCTTGGCTACAGGAGTTCAAGGAGGACATGCTACGATAAATGTTCTCCATGTCTGAAAGCCCTGTGTTATTTTGTATTTTAGTTTTTATTTTGAGAGTTTTTATTTTGCCCATCCTTGATAAAACATAGCTAATGCTTAAAGGAATTTTGAAAGTAAAAACTATGAAAATGTAACAAAGATTCGAATGAAATACTCAATCAGCAAGATAAATGTTGATGTGCACTGCTATGTACATAAGGCAAGGCACTCTGTCCTTATAAATGTAAAAACATACTTTTGTTGTCGTTGACTCCACTCCACTGGCCCACCTCCTTTTCCTAATGCACCCCAAAAGAAAGAAAGAAAGAAGACGAACGTTATTTTGGTAGGAACAAAGTACAAACATGTTATGTGCTATGTTGTCTTGTATGTCATCATTCATTTCATGATCATATCGTACTGACGTTGGCGTCGCTAAGGACATGGACTACGAACATATTCAATGCTATTAAAAAAATCTCCAATCGAAAATCCTGAAAAAATATATTTGAAGAAAAGTGTGTTTAAAAATTCACCCTTCATGTTGAATGTTGAATTTACAAACCAAATTATCAGAAGAAAAGTTTTTTAAGGACGTAACCTACCGAAGTACCAGATATTCACAAATTTACCCCAACGCCAACTAACTTACAAGTAGTGGCTGAGCATGACTTGCCGTGATGACACAGGTTGCAGTTGGTACAAAAAAGAGCTGTGTGTTCTTCAGGACATCAAGTTAATTAGGGGAACATGGATGGAAGCACAGGTAATCCACCTTGGGATCCTTAAAATGATCGTTCAACATCACGAAGAGGTAAGTCAGGAGCTACTTCCAATGTTTAGGCAACGTAATTGAAATAATATATGACCAGTCGGAAATTTACTCATCACCAATTTTTTTCTCAATCCCAGGATTCACAGTTGATGAACAAGTTGGATTTGTGTGTTCGCGTAGTCATACTTACTTTGGAGAAGGGCGAACCAGATGCAAAGAAAACGGATAGAGCGAAGCAAATTATCGCACAGTGTGACGGGATCTCCAAAAACCGTATGGACTTTAGCGAAAAGTTGTACCAAGTTCGTCATAGGCTGACGATGGAAAACAAGCAGTGGTGCGACTGTCTTGATGAACCATTAAAGAGCAATGAGGAGATAAAGCGGATGAAGATGGTGGAGCGGAAACAACTTCTCCGGAAATATGTGACTTGTCTGACGTGAGCATATTTTTGAAGTGAAATTACTAACTGTAATTCCAGTTGTCATTTGTGTCAATATTGCCTTGCACCTACGCCTTTCTTCCTTCGCCAGGGTATTCAAATCTGGGAAAGAAACTTTTGACAAATTACAGGATGAGTGGGACGGCATAAAAGCAGAAATGGATCTTTCTGTCCTTGGATCCCTAAAGGAACTGGTAGCGATTGGGATGGAACCACAAGAAGCTGCTAAAACGTAGAGTTTGGAGCTTGAGATATTATCCATTATTTTGAAATGAAAAAGATTTTGAAATATGAGTTGTCGTTAGTTATGTCGTATCACGTAAAAAAATCATCTCAACCTCAAAACAAGTAATAAAATGTTTTCACATTAATTGAAGTGGATGTATCAATTCATTTTTGTCATAAATCATCACTCATACTTTAAACAAATTCTTCGGGTTCGAGTCAATGCTCAATACATGTAAACCACTACAAACCCTTGACATCTCATATCATTCCAAAACGTAGCTTATTTAATTTTAAATGTAGACCTTTATATGAGCAGAAAACCGTAAAAACGATTTGGCAATATACTAAACTGCAACTACATTTATTCCGTATAGAAACTGCATCTGGAGCAAATTAATAAGTGGGGCATTGTGAAATAAGTCCGGGATGCTTGATTTTATGACGGATTTTCTGCACTGCCATTGCAATATAGTTTTTCTTGTTTTAGGATTCGAGAAGCGACAAGTTTATCATATCGATAAAGTTATTACATTGCCAACAATCTGTTTTGAATTAAAAAAATTGTTTGCTTTATTGTTTTGCATCATCTGCCAAGCAGAGGCAGCTCAAGTGTCGAGGAATCAACATTATCATAAAAAATGTCGAAACAAAAACTGAACCCAACTAATTTAAATAAGTGTAAAAATGATTCGTGTCTGTTCTGCTCATACACAGCTGACCCAATTCGAACTGGAAGGACTTCTGGAAGTGATTCCATTCTTTTGGATGATGAGGCAGCGAAGGTGTTGAAGGCGCTTTGCAATCATCTGATGCCCCAAAACCAAGATGACATACCGGAGAAGTTCTCCCCAGAAATGTTTCCGTTTTGCCGTTCCTGTAAGATTTTGGTGACGGGTTTATGGGAATGTCAAGAAGTTGAGACATGTCATTTTTGAAAGTAAGTCAACGAAAACAAATTGTTCCACATGGATTTCATAATTTTAATGAAATTTTTTTCTGACAGATTACAGGGAAACTTTGCTACTGATGAAGAATGAAAATGAAAAGCTGTTATCCGTCCCTCCGGTCCCTACAACGTCGAATCATGATCATGATTATCATGTTCCTGCATTTCTTAAAATTGTTAATACTTCAACTCTTCATCCTCTACCAGTAACGAAGACTGATGCGGATGATGATGAAGTAGCTAGTAATTATTGCGCTGATGCTGCGCGACATTTGCGATAAAATCTTGAGTTCAACTCATGGTCTAAGCCGACACAAGTATGAACAACATGGAGCCGGAAGAAATAAGAAGTTTGTTTGCCCTCACTGCACCACTAAGTTTATTCGAGCCCACAACTTAAAAATACATTTAAGGTTTTGTGACACAACAACCATCACTAATTTTAAAAATGAACCGAAAGTTTATTGGAAGAGAATTGTTGCTTAATTTCCACTTTCTCTATTTTCAGACAACATTGCAAGGGAAGATAAGGAGGCTTAAAATCAATTTCTATAGGATTATGAATATATAGTTTGTCCCGCTCGGAGATCCACTAAAGTAGTCTTTAAATAATTTTATGAATTTTTAAATGTTGAATAAAATGTGCGAATTTTTCCCTAGCATAATAAACTGTGCAATTCTCAAACGCTTCTTGTATTTTTGCAACACAATCGTACTTCTATTTATACTATCAAAACTAGGGCACGCCCGTAAAGTGGAATTTTGGAAATAATGACATTTGTAAATACTTCAAATGTAACTTAAGGATTCATTTTGAGATAAAAATAAAATCAATTTATTGATAACATAAAATATCGTCTCCTTCGAAATTTTCAATCGACAGTTTTTTTACAACTTACATTCCATCAATTTCTGTTTGTTAGACAATCCGGCCTTTTTTATTCATCTTGGAAGTTCACACAGGGAATCATGATTCAGTCTGTTTGGTTACATTTTCCTCTTCAAAAAAGTAAGCCAAGCTATCTTAGAAATGGCTGCAAACTATTTACCTATTGAGTTCGAGGAGACTAAACTTTTAAATTTTGTATTTGATTGTGTAGCGTCACTTCTTTGCATTTATATGACGATATGCTTCCTTAATTACATATTCTGCAACTTGGCGTTTGTACTCTTCTATCATTCGAATGTCGAAAGTTTTATTAAAACAGTGAAAACCTTTTCAGGTCATAGTAAAAATATTAAGGTGCACATACAAACATATTAATATCACAAAAGAAAACGTGATGAGAGATGTACAGTGAACGTTACAGAATTTTCCTTTGCTTGAGCTTAGCTACTGGAAGAATACTTGGAACTGAAGTCACTGGTAACTTGTACTACCCAATTCATTCAGTCCTATTCCATCATCAGTCTTTTCCTCTCGGTAATCCCATTCTAATCATACTTATGGCTTTCTTCTTTGAGATGGATGCCAATAAGTAGATTTGCTTTCTGCATGTCATGGGCAATTGTTGTTCACAGAATAGTTTTTAATGGATCTGACTAGCGGAAATGAGCTTAAAATCGCTTGCTATGGATTCATGCATGTTTTTACAATCGGCTACTCATTATTAGGAACGGTTAGTATATTTGAGTACTTGATTTATCCTCATACTGAATTTGATCCTTAATGGTTACAGTGCAGATGAGTTTATCAAATATTTTCAATTAAATAATTAACTCACGATCCGTTACGTTTGCAATTATACTAATTCAAGCCAAAGAGTCTAGGCTTGTATGGTATGTACGTATAAAAAAGTATAATTTCCGTACCACCCTTTTCCCATTCTCATGATCAATTAAAAACATCGCCCATAAATGGGTTCTTGGGAAGGGAATACTATGCCATTCGTTTTAAAGAAAGCGTAAAGAATTTATTATTACAAGTACTTTTCTAGATCAGCATAATTTTCAATTCGTTTGATTGATCTTGGAATGTATTATTGGAATTATATTTAACTGTTTTTCTATACGATCTTAAATGATGTTTTGTTAGAGTATGAAAACCAGACATTGTATAATGACTGATATTCAGAAACAATGAAGTTTATTCATTCATTCAGTTGACAAATATATTGATTCCAAGTCATACTTTTAAAATTTGTTTGCAAATGTGAATCAATATTAAACGACGCCCCACTTAGTTGATTGCAAACAGTTTTTAAGTAAATTATTGGAAGGCTGGTACATTTTGGAACTACTGAATATTTATCATGATTTTGTATTTGTAACCTCAATATGTCTACATGCTGCTGCAATAAATGTGAGCGTGGGATACGGCTGCGAATGGAATCTGACATGTTAAGTATTTTTAAACCTGCTGTAAAATCATCAGCAGTAAGTAAAGCTAAAATAGAGCCGATTAAAAGTATCAAACCGGCTACGGCTATGAAATTTAGTTGTCAAGGAATTCAATATGTTAAACCTTTTCTGGACATTTCTTACTTTCTCCTCGCCTCCCCTTATACATTTAAATGGGATTGTGCTTGTGAGGAATTCCGTATTATCGAATTTCTGCCACAAAAGGTAAACTTAACTCTAAGGCAAAAAACCAAAACTTTTGTTTCAATAGCTACTTATTAAATCTTAATTTTTTAGATATCTGTCATAATTCTATTGGCATTGGAAATAATTTTCTTGATAATCAGAGATGGTAACCGCATCCTTCAAGTTTCTTCTGATAAGAAAGATTTGCAACTTTGTTTTGAAGCTTTCAGATATTTAGGCTCCATTTGTAGCTACATCATGATTTTACACGCATTTATCTGGAAAAAGTCGCATTTCACCAGAATGCTCACGGCAATGAAGGGGAAAGTAACTGGTGATGATATAAAATTTTCTAAGGTAATATTTTCTTTATTGTTTAACCCAATGATAGGGAAAATGATATCCCCGTATTTTTACGTTGCAGTATTTAAACCAATTGAATAATCAATCCATGCATTCAAGCTCAAGCATTTAATTTCTTCGTTTCTAGATACTGTTGCCATTCTCATTCATCTTAGGAATTCATTCAATTAGCTTTCTGTTCACCTGTTACATTTATCAATTTATCTTAACAGATGGAATTCAAGAGATAGTTGAATCTAATTATAACACAATGCTAAGGAATGCCTTAAAACTTTTACCGTTCCTCCACCCAATTATACCGGAGGAAAACTCATTTTCCAAATTTGTTTTGAGTTATGTTTCATTCATATCCAGCATCCACGTAATGATTACTTACTTCACAACCCTCCTTTTTAATTTGGTATTTGTGTTATTCTTCGATTCAAACATGAATAGTTTTATTAGTACTATCGAAGCTGCATCAGATAACTTTATTGAAATTCAGGTAAATGAATGCCAAACTCACAGTTGAATTCAGTCATTGCTTTTCAATCAATTTAGTAATGTTATTCTATGTTTAAAAAAGCTTCTAGAAGAATACCAGAAGCTAAAGTCGCTATCGAAATGTATTAACCAATGCATCCAACCACAATTTACGTCGCTTGTTGTGTTCTGTATAACCCCGTTTTTGCCATACTTTTTGGCTTACTTTTCTGATCTAAAGTATGGTGTGCTACTTTTCTATTGTGGATGGATAATCACTGTTCACACAATTGTCTTCATTGCTGCAGATGCATGCGCAAAGGTTTCACATGCACAAATTCCGGCGTAAACTATAAATGAACTTAAATGTTGTTGAGTAGATGAAGGTTTAACTTGCTAACTAATTATTTTTTGTTATCAGACAACACAAATAAAAGAGATGTTGATAGATAGGAAGTGTACATTTGAAAGGATTTGTAAGGACCCTTCAGACGTTTCTACAATACTTATGGATATACCAAATGGGAATGAGCTTGGAATTAATTGCTACGGCTGCTTTACAATGGATTACTCGTTCATTGGAACGGTAAAGTTTCATTTTTATATCTGACCAAAATAATCTTTCTCATTTTGACTCAAAGTTTTCAATGGAAACTATAGTAATAATTTATATCTTTTCATTTTGTTTTCAGATTATCATCAACTCAATTACATTTGCCATTATTCTAATCCAAGCTAAAGAATAAAAGATTAAATGATGACGTATAGATCTCATAATTACCCCCATAATTCAGGGTTTATAAAAGAAACCTGGTGGAATTTCTAAGTACAATTGGATTTGGGCACCTATAGGAGTGCAAGCTATGAAAAATTTGACCGATATTTTTCAAACCCCGTGCACACCTTCACATTTACTTTACAACGATTACACCCTGGAAGAACGCTGTCTCCGGCTTAATTTAGGATAGTTTATTAATATTTCTAAGCCAAATTCATGCCAAGTTAACATTGGCATTTATCCAACAGATTTCCTCCTCAATACACTTGACCCTTTATTCTTTTGAATGGAGTACATTATGGAATGTTACGCTTTCCCCAATCGTTTGTCTATTATGAGGGCATCAGTGATGAGCCAATAAGTCCTTCTGCACGACCAATCAATATGTTCATTTTAGAAGACACGTATTATGACAACAATCAGGAGCAAATTAAAGAACAGATTCTTGGTTGGATTGAATCCAGCACCAGGCGTTTGTCAAGATATTCTTTAATGCCGGCAACATCACAAGATTTATTTATTCTAATAAAAACCATAAGTAACAAATTAAAACCGTGAAATGGTTCTCGGATATCGTCAGCCAATGTGTTAACTATTGATGTTGGGACGGAGGAAATAAATGGGAATTCTGTCAAACTCCATCGTTTGAACGCAACATTTTGGGAGCTCTCCTACGATTCGATTTTGACAAACATGCATCGATACCATGACAACCAATTATTGAAATGGAATCTTGACCATACAACCAGATTATTAGAGGATGAATTGGTAGAGAAGATAAAATCTGTAACATGCAAAAATAATCCACATTCCTTTTTGGCTCATTTCAGTGGGAAAACCACCACCATTGTGGACTACAGTAACATGATCAGAAGCTTATTTCGTTAATTTGCTATAAATTCAGCACAAATGATAATTCCTAATTCCACATATTTTTATGGTGACGGCAGAAATGCGTTTGAATGTGTGGATATTCCATTGAAAACAAAACCTTTTTACCAGGAAGAGCTGACTGTATTCATTCACATTCAGTTTATGCAACCAATTGTAGTGTTACCGGAAGAAGGGGAAGCTTTTACTTAAAATAATCTTCAACTTTCTTCACTGCGATGCATGCTGGGCTCCCTTCTGGTTGCTGGAACAGTACTTTCAAATGCCTATAAATACGACAACGTTTACAATATAATTGCACCCAAAAAGATAACACCGTATTGACATTTTGAGCAGCTCACATCTCACATTTTCACAATATACACGCCGCTGTATATAAATCCTGTTGCGCTGGTGGAATTACTGCTTCATGATTTTCTGGCAACAGACATTTTACGTCAGGTATCACCGCACGAATTTAGGGGAAAACAAGGTTGGAAAATTTCTCTAGAAACTTTTCGATTTACTCCGACGTTCTCAGTCTAAATGAACATGCAATTCCTCACAAAAAAATTCAAGTGATCTGTTACTTTTAAACACAAAGCTTCACCCGGGTGTCCTTGATTTTTTTAAAGATATTAAAAAAGGGGCACGGAGTATGTTCGAGGCGATATCATTAAATGCTGAAAAGCAGTCAAATCTATTATTCAATGCGGTTCGAGTTTGTAATAAATCGGCGGCAGTACTTCCAGAATTTCAGGCAGTGAAAATGGCGCAGAGTTTACGAAATAATGTCGGGTCAAAATACGTATATGTTGGAAAATCTTTTTTACTTGTTGAATTTCTCAAACTAAATCTAAATGGTTGGATCCCAACAAGCATAGAGGGAAGGGTGGGATCTCTGGAGTCGTCTGGGATTTGGCAGTGGTGGACTAAGGTTATTGGATCTCCAAGTGGTCGATTAAGTGAAGAATACTATAGTAACGCTGCAGAAATTGTGGTGGGTAATGGAGGGTAACGCTACCATTATATTCTACATGTTTGGTATAATGTGTGGAGTCAGTATTTGCAGTTTTCTGGTAGAGTTAATTGTTAATCCCTTTTTGGAAAGCTTGTCGGAAGTTGATTCAGGCTTTGGCGGTAACCATAATAATATGCTACATGCTGATTAGGAACCATACATTATGATTAGAAGAGATTAAAGCATCAGCGTTATGAAATCGCTCTTTGGCAGATGAATTTTATCTACATCGTAACCAAACTCCCAGTGTTACGTTACGCAGCAAAGGGTGTCAAATGAGTATTCTCAAGAATGTTTCCGATTATTTTAACAAATCGCGATTACAAGATTTTAGCTAGGGCCCTTACACAGGGCTTTAAATATTCGTAAGCGCAATAAAAATAAATATGGTTAAATCTACACAAGCTCACAATAGAAGAGTAATCGTGAAGCTTTCTTTTGATGCAAAACCAACGTTCAATTGAAAAACCAATTGCACTCCGTAATTATTTATCGTTATAAAATTATTAAGCAATTACCCGATTAAAAGAACTCTCGCAGCAATTCGACGAATCGTATAAAAGGTTCATTTGCGCTGTTTTGGTGACCGGACACAGTGGCAGGTGACTAAATTATTCTGGCAGGTTTACTTTTCCATGGTGGCAAAACAGAAAAATCATGTTTTGTAAATATTTTAATTCGCAATAGAAATTTTTCGCATTTAATTGTCTCGAACTAAAGAATTCGTTTTATTATTCCAGCTAGCTAGTTGAAGACGACTTGTTTAATTTTCGTTTTTCCATATTATCATGCCGCACGTGTAAAGTTAATGAGGTGGGCTTGTACTTAGGTTGTTCAAATTACATTGGTTTTTTCCTATTATCGTGCGCTTAAAAACCTATTAACATTTCTAAT
Source organism: Orchesella flavescens (assembly GCA_964034955.1). NCBI lineage: Eukaryota > Metazoa > Arthropoda > Collembola > Entomobryomorpha > Orchesellidae > Orchesella > Orchesella flavescens. The sequence continues at coordinate 39,069,279 of OZ035954.1, read as the reverse complement.
AGCCTAGAAAGCAATTAACCAGCTGCTCCAGATTGTTCTTATGGTAGGCATGCAAGATTAAAGAATCCCTTGCTGTCATTTTCTCTTCGACTCATTCCAAACATGCAGATAGGCTTCGTCTCAAAAACTTGTTCAGGTCATAAATTTTTGTTTGTTCACGTCCAAAATATATTAACTTTGTTCACTTAACTATAGTCACATTCGTAATATGTATTTGTGTATGATGAAGCAATTACTTGTTAAAATAGTTATAGTATCTAATATAGTTGCATTGTACACATGGAATAATGCACTGAAGGAATGTGGTGCTTCAAAACACCATTACACTTACACAATTGGCACCATGGAAGAACTCATCAGCTCAAGTAAATCTTACAAATCGTTTGACTCACAGTTTCTTCAACATTTTCCAGCACGCAATTCCAACCAAGATTTAGTCACAGCTGAAAATCTCAACGATTTTCTGAAACCATTTGAGGATTGCTTGATTTACGTTACAAACTACATGAATGTGAACCTGCATAATCCAACTGTACCCTTATTAATTTCCCTGCCTGAACCTGTGTTGCAACAGCATGCAGATTATATAGAAGAAAGAACCTACGGAATTAGGAAAGACTTCCTAAATCAAGTGAACAATGACACCAAGTCAAAGGCACTTAGACGACGTTCGTGTAAAAGTAAGTACTTTGCTAAGTATTCGAATACACCAATGTTTACTGGCATTTGTATGGCACTCAAACACAAATTGTTTGTTTCACGGTCGAAACCATGGAACTGTGAGATAAAGATCAACATTTCCCCACCCATTTACACAGCTACTCGACCTAAAGTTGATGATACCAAGGTCAAATTAAGTAGTTACTATGGACAAATTGATTTGTGGCACTACGACGAATCTAGGAAAGAGAAAGTTAACACACTGATTGGTGGTATAAACAGACATGTTCCATCATCAGTTCCATCCATTAATATTAACGTTCTGCAGTACAATTCTCACAAAGAATGGCTGAAAGCAAATGCATATTCGCAATGGATATGGGAAAATGTGAGACCTTTCGCACGTAGAACTATTAAGCGAACGCAACCATACATGACCAATGAGATCTACATGGTGCTGATTACAGCAGAGGAATCTGACGCAAGAAATTTAAGAACTATAGCTGCTAATATTACATGAGTATTTCTACTCCGACCATGTTTTAACTGTATTCGAGATATTGGGAAACCAGATTTGACCACAATCCTTGAGATTTCTGTGCCTTCATTGACTTCAAATATTGACATTTCCATGTTCTCTAAAGTGGTTTTCCCTTCTAGAGAGGATATGGTTACTTTTCATGTCATAGAAGCTAATGACGCAGGTAGTTTAGTGAATTTGTATTTGGATATGTGTCTGAATGTAAACAAATGGCAAGGGTTTTTACAAAACCAAGACATGGAAGATAAGTTCGCAGTTGTTTTGCTTCATGTTTTCCAGACCATTTTCAAAAACTACTCCTACGTTTTTCAAGATGGTGCTCAATGTGATAACCATGTCAAAATCTTTGAAAAATCTCGCTTCCCTAAAATCTGGTTTTTCGCCCCTCTCAAACTCTCCGGGAGTGAGTTTGAGTACGCGCTAATAAAACAAGCGGACGGTATTAATTTGCCAACTTTTTTGTCTTGTGGTAGGCCAGTTATGTCAGATTTTGCGTTTGAGGAGCTAGTGAATGTGTTTGACCCATATGTATGGATATTTGTCATTCTCTCCACACAATTGGTGACCTTTTCCGTTTACGGTTTTGGACACTTGTCATACAAGCCAGATAAAACTTACAAAACCAAAGAATGGACTTTTGAAAATTTCTTTTCAATTTTGAAACAAGTGTTTAAATCCCTTGTGGAACAAGGAGATCCATTTGCATCCAGCTTGGCAAAAGAAACGTGTCTGCGTCTTAGCATTGCAGGTTTACTGTTGGCTAGCATTGTTCTAAGCAATGCATACAAAAACTCAAATGTGTACAACTTGATAGCTCCACGAATGCCCATTCCTTATGAAAACCTTTCTCAACTTGTGACTGACAACTTCTCCATAGATTGTCGTGGAAAATATCAACGATTTACTTTTGACAAAGGGATCCATACTATAAACGAAATTCAAAAGGAAATTGACTATATTTTATTCACGACAGTGGAATTTAATCTTTGGAAGCAACGCATTGATTCAATGACGACCCTACTTTTTGTTGATTGTGAGGTTAGGGTTTTATTAGAGCACAATCAAAATCATACAGGGGAATATAAAGAAACTGTTTACAATCCGAATAAAACGGAAGGATTGTTCAACACCTTAGTAAGAAATGTGAAGCTGGTTCCCGGGCTTCAAAAATTTGTGCAAGATCTTGTATTTACATTTATACCCAAAAATCTTTACGGAAAGCTTAAAGTAGAAGATTTCAGTAATTTCCATCTGGATTTTGAAAGAAATCTGAGTGAGTGGCAGAAAGAAACTGTCTACGAAATGCTGGAGGTATGCAATAAAACTGCGGTTATACTTCCACGCTATGTAGCCAACGAATTGGCACGGAAATTACAGAGAAAATTTGAAGGATTAGCTTATGTTGGCAAAGAGAATTTTTATCAGCGTTACTACCTCATTCATCCAGTTGGCCATGTACCACCGTTTGTCACTGACGGATTTGAAATGATGCATTCCTCTGGGATATTGCAACATTTGATTGATTTTATTTTGTCTGTAACAAAACCAGTTCTTGAAAATAGCAGATTGGTGCTGCAACCACAAAGAGCCGCGTTGGCGGGCAACGTGCTGGTAATATTTCTGGTACTTCTGTCAGGTTACGCAATCGCAATTTTCGTGATTATTATTGAGGTTCTAATGCACAAGGCGCGTGGTTATTCCTTGAAAATTTCTTTAATTTTAGAGGTAATAATTGTATGGATTGGTTTAATGATAATAGGAGCATGCAAAAATTTATGTAACTTTGTTAGGTTTAGTGTTCTAAGCATTCAAGTAATTTTATACACAACTAAAGTGTATTTCGAGTATTTATTTAGAATTCCAGGATTGATCAAAAACTGGTTTGAAGTATGAGTACTCAAATAATTTTATTTAAATACTTGCCAGTTATAACGAATTAAGCCAGAAAGAAAACTAAGTTTTAAAATCAAATTTAGTTTTCACCTGATATAATTATTTATGTTTATATAACTATGAGAAATTTCGCCGCATATATGAAAACCATAATTGGGCAGGCTACGTAGCCTGTGGCTACTGGCCCACTGGCTACTCGAAAAAATTGGCCCACTTGGCTACTGGCCCACTGGCTACTCAAAATCATTGGCCCACTTGGCTACTGGCCCACTGGCTACTCAAAATCATTGGCCCACTTGGCTACTGGCTACTCTAAGTCATTGGCCCACTTGGCTACTGGCCCACTGGCTACTCTAAGTCATTGTCCCAAACTTAGCATGAACATACCGATTTACCCTAAAAATTGAATTTTACATGGTTTTATGGGTGGGTTTTGAGCAATTTTGTACTTTTTAAACAGATTTTGAAGAATGTAATTTTATGACAAATTACATTTGAAATTTCGGGTGTCAAAATTAGGACTTACTTTGTAAGTCCAAGCATAACAAAATGACGTAATTTGTAATTTTATTACAAATTTTATTACTGTAATTGGAATTACTAACATCTCCGCATGTTAAATACTAAATATATTTGATTATTAACTAGCAACTTATTGCTAGTTTATAGAAAGGTGTAGTCTGTATGTCGTTCCGTTCGTGGACACGACCACAGAACGCTTTGAATTGTTTGAATTCTGATTTTACCAATCGATAGCTTAGGAAAAACTGGGAATCAAGTTCAATCTTAGTTATCATAGGCCAAATCGGAGTTACCCCTGGAGAAATGTCATACCCCTCATTTTTTCAAGCGTAAGGTATACCGTTCGACCGCTAATCATGAGAGGAGATCATCCATGATATGCACGCTTATCTTGGATGTTATGTGTAGGGTCAAATGTCATCAGTTTTCTTTTATAAACAATAAATTGCTAGTTCGTTACACTCATGTTTTACCAGGTTTACTAAAATCCTATTTAGCAAAAACAAAAATTGGAAATCAATTGTTATAATTTATAACTGCGGAAAAATGCTTCTAAAAAGAACATTTCCAAGAACCTCCTTATCAATCAATACGGTATTTAATTACTTTTTGGGTTCTTGATGTCAATTATCAATTACAAAATGTAATTGAATCACATGTAATTGTGTTCATTCGCAGATCAGCCCATTCCAAGCCTCTGGACACTGACAAAATGTAGCTGTTCCATTTTCCTTTTTAAAACTATACCATCTGATTGTCACATACAAAACAATGTAATGATAATGTAAATCTAGAAAAATAAAGCAAAAGATACTTACCCTGCAAGTACCACCGTTGCGACAATTACACCCAACAGCGCGTGTTTCGCAGTCAGCGCCAATGAATCCAACCGGACAAGAGCAAGTGTAGGAACCTCGGCCAGTTTTGGAGCAACTTCCACCGTTTTTACATGGTTTATGATTAGTGCAGTAGTTAAGATCGTGGTTGCAAAACAAGCCACCCCAGCCGTCTTTACAATTGCATTCCCAGGCTTTATTACAAGCCCCGTGCTTGCATCCCGGATAACGGACACACTCGGAGCAATACGGCCCTTCCCAGCCATTGTGGCAGTCGCAAGTGTCCGGTATATTGCAGGTGCTCTGGCATCCGGGACGGCAAACAGCTAAATAAAAGAAATGATAAAGAAAGAATTACTTCTAATTAGGTTTTACTTCGATTAAATAATCAGACTCAGTAGGTTGCTTAAAGTATTTGTCAATGTTCCAAAGCTAAAGTCTGTAAAGAAAGCTATCTAACTATGTATAGCGCAACTGCAGCTCCTGATGTTAAATCAAAGCACGAATTGAGGAATAAGTAGTAGAGACAGTACTTACGGTTTTCACAATAGGATCCCGTCCAGCCGGGAAGGCATATAGGATCCCCTTGATCTGAGCAAGTGTAATGCCCAAAATTATCATGCCTAACTCTGCATGTTTTATTACATGTGTCCCCGTAATAATGAGGATGGCATGTGACTCGATACTCATACGTCAGACTGACTTGACCTTTATGTCCTGTCCATACACATTGATGCCATTCGGAACCAACTTTTAGGGATTGTTGAATACCCATGCGAGCTACCAAACTCGTCCACGTTTCTGTAATATGTGAATAACGAATTTGGAATTTATGAAATATAAGAAAGTATAAGTTATATTGGACTTACCATTTCCTGCTTTTGACGTAAATGGAGTATCGGGTTGTGGTGAATTTATGTACCAAGCTTCAAGGATGAGGGAAAATGAATCCTGCGTAAACAAAACATAATTCAATACCACTTGCTTAGACCTTTACACGTTGGAACACACTACGTTATATTAACAAAAGTATTACCGACCATCTAAAGTTAAACGGGAACATGAAGACATGATTGATGGTTTTGTTAATAAAAAGATCGCTTGTGCTTGCTTCACCAAAGGTACAAGGGGCCTTATGGTCAATATTTACTTGGTAGTGTTTTAAACACAAACCAAATTTGGTGTAACAAGGTCCACCACACTCCATACTATAGCTTGTACCGGTACTTCTGGTACCATTAAGAGTATTGTTAAGAATGCAACAGTGCCCATCTACGTCTAGGCTGCCGGGATTGGAAAATTCATGTAACCGCAATTCAAATATGCCCCCAATACAACAAAGATACAATTAGAGAAACGAAGGAAAAGGAAATTAATTTTAGCCCGTATAAAATATAAAACGCAGAAACAATGCCAGTGGCGAATCGTTTTTTAAAAAGGCCGTGAAACATAATCAAATAGATAAAAACAATCAACTCACCTGTATAACGTTAAAAACAACTAACAGTATATACAGTTTGTAGTAGCTATTGGTTGAAATACAGCGAATTGATGTTGAAGTCAAAGTATATAACTTCAACCGATGCATTTTATGTATTTTCTAACGAAACGTGACAATCGTATTTAGGGATTCAAGTTTACGGATGTACTAAGCTGTAAGAGGAACATCAGGTGTGCAAATTTTTTCCAATATTCCAAAACCGTAGTGTTGCCAATAAAATATGTGGGAAAAATTTGTTATAATGCAACCAATGATTTTCCAAAAACAGTACTAGAACATTGGTTTAATGCTTACTTAGAATAACTACATGAAACACAATTTTCCAACTATACAAGCGTCTATAAACCATTAATGATTAAATATTTCAACTAATGCTATATGGAGATGCGTCTTGAAGTTGAAAATAAGGTTTTTAAATATCAAATGTTGCCTTGAAGTGCATGCCTTACAAACTCAAGTGCATATGTTGTGTGATACAAATCTTATATTATGGCAACGCATCCAATCCAAGAGGTATATACTTACGCCTATTTATGCGACGATTAAAATGCAAGTGACCAAAGGTCGTAACAGGTATGAAGTCGTCATTTCACGCATCTCAAGTCGTTGACTCAGACCATGCGTACTCTGAAATTTGATCCGAACATTATATACATAAAAGGTTTAGATGGACGCACGAACATACACCTTATCTTCTTGTGATGCAAGGGTAACGTACTCCTCAAGCAATCTTCCCTTCCTTTTTTCAGTTAACGTGCGAGCTTTTGTCTTGCTCAGCTGTTGTAAAGGCTTTTCGTATTAACCAACGTATAAGCCAGTGCCGTACCTTGAAAAAGGGAGGCCTATAGCGGCGAAAATTGAACGACTGTATTCACCCATGATTTAGCACATATTAATTAATTCTAATTCTAAGAACTTATTCCGAAAATACCTAATATCAGTATTTCACTAGGAATATTATCGACTTGTCTGACAATTTGATAACAAATCAATTTTTCATGCTCAAAAAGCTATCTTTCCAAACTATTTTTTTTCGAATTCACCAATAATGGAGTCCAGAGCTGGGGGACCGCGGTTCAAAATCGGACCGCGGTCTTTCGGTTCAGGTCTCGGTTCAGAACCGAGACCTGAACCGAAGACCGAAAAATAATTTGGAAGAACCGAAGACCTGAACCGAGAACCGAAAGGTTTTTTAAAAAGAACCGAAGACCTGAACCGAGAACCGAAAGGTTTTTGAAAAGAACCGAAGACCTGAACCGAGAACCGGAAGATTTTTTCAAAAGAACCGAGAACCTGAACCGAAGACCGAACAGGTGTAGGATTTGAGTTAAAAAGTTAATAAATTGCACTGGTTCATTGCGTACTTACTTTTTACACTTAAAGTATGAGTAAAATATGAATTATTGTCTCAGTTTTAGTAATCCTAACGTCATTATTGACAATTTTCGGATTTTTTGTGGAGTAATTTGTTTTTTTTATCTTAATACTTGAATTAACTATATTATTTTTTCATTAGTAAGTGCAAAAAGCTTATTTTACCTGTCATTTTCGCAAAAAAAGTGAACCAAAACAAATTTGAAAGAACCGAAGACCTGAACCGAGAACCGAATTTTTTTATGAAAGAACCGAAGACCTGAACCGAGAACCGAATTTTTTTATGAAAGAACCGAAGACCTGAACCGAGAACCGATTTTTTTTTGTAAAAGAACCGAAGACCTGAACCGAGGACCGAAGGGTTTTTGTAAAAGAACCGAAGACCTGAACCGAGAACCGAAAGGTTTTTGTAAAAGAACCGAAGACCTGAACCGAGAACCGAAAGGGTTTTGAAAAAGAACCGAAGACCTGAACCGAGACCGACAAGTAGGTCGGTTCCCCAGCTCTGATGGAGTCAAACAAAACTAAAGAGCTTTCAGGTGCTCTATTGATAGTATTGCTAAATCACTTCAGTTCTTGTCCCATAAATGAACGCAACTAGTACTTGATAATAATTTTGAGCTTAAAGAACGATCTCTCATTTTAAGCTTGGGACTTCAGTCGTATTAGTTTTATTTTAGACTTGTCTATTCACAAAACACGAATGTCTCTGCTTTTTTGCCAGCTAATAAGTCATTTCCTGAAAAATTTCAAAATTATGATCGCTTAAAAAAAATGATTTTTGGGAAAATCTGGTAAAAGCATACTATGACTATAGGCTTGGTTAGTGTCTTAAAAGAGTTTCCATTAAATTATCTCGGTAGGCTTTTCTTGCTTTTTCGAAAATATGATCCGTTTGATCCCCAGAATTTGTGAAACATTTTCAAAAATGTTGTTGTTTTTCACCAGCAATTATGACCATCTTTGAGACTTTGTCCAAACATAATTAGTGTAGTGAATGGATATATCAATCGAAACATAATTGCCAAGTAAGTTTTCTGAAACTATGCTTTAAAAAAATTCAAAAAATGAAAGTGACCTGGGTTTAGTCATCAATTCCGAATACGCCCAGTCGCTTAAGTAAACAATTAGAAGGAACTAATAAAGATAATTCTTGCTATTTTCCTAGATAACCCCTACTGATTTGACTGCATGGGGATTATGCTTATGAAACAGGATTTTTTCTGCCACCAGAAAGCAGGTTGTGAAAAAACTAATTCCTGGCCCATGACCAAAATCTCACGAGAAATCCAAAAAAAAAAGTTTCATCCAATTGCATTGAGAACTGTAGACGCTATTCACTGCCTAATGAAGAAAGAAATGGGACGGTGAAAGTCAAATATCTTTCACCAGTGGCTTTGAAATGAGGTTTCACCCCGTATGTGTTCATAACTTATGACATACTACTTGCACAGCTCCCAATGCAAGTTGGGAAAAAATCTTGATTCTGACTAGATTACGTCAGTATTATTATTTAATCTTACCATTCGTAAATGATTATTTTATTTAAATCTCATTAAGGACATGTGTACCAAAAAGGTATGGGGAACTCATAAAGGGATCAATGCATTACGCTCACGCCGCCCATGTATACTACAACCCGGCAATGCATTAGAGCCAAAAACAAAATCCAAGATTGTGTAACTTGATTTATACAGCAAGTTTCGTGGTCAAATTGGCTTTCAGTAAAACAGTGATAGTTTAAATTATAAGGCGAATTTTGGAAAACGCCAACGGTCATTGATTCAAAATCGCTTTTTCTATCAATTCTATCAAAAATTAGCTTTTGAAACACTGTTTTTGTGGTAGTTAGGTCCCTTAAAAGATGACTGATTTCTAGGATTTTCAAAGGGACCTATCTACCTCGAAAACAGTGTTTCAAAAGCTAATTTTTGATAGAATTGATAGAAAAAGCGATTTTGAATCAACGACCGTTGGCGTTTTCAAAAATTCAACTTAAAATTCAAACTATCACTGTTTTACTGAAAGCCAATTTCACCACGAAACTTGCTGTATAAATCAAGTTACACAATCTTGGATTTTGTTTTTGGCTCTAATGCATTGCCGGGTTGTAGTATACATGGGCGGCGTGAGCGTAATGCATTGATCCCTTTATGAGTTCCCCATACCTTTTTGGTACACATGTCCTTAAAAAGGGAGGCTTTTAGGCACCTCGGAACGGGGAGGCCTATAGCGGTCGCTAGAGCTTGCTATACCGTCGGTACGGCACTGCGTATAACGGCACGTTGTTGCGGTGAATAGAGCATATAACTACAACCAGATCATGTTATGGTTAGCAGGTTCGATCCCCACTAACGATTTTTTTGGTTTTGTTTTTTTCGCAATAGAAACACATACTTACGTATTAACAACTGTTTCTTCAATTTTTAACTGTGTTGAAAAAGTAATTGTAATGAGTTACCACGTCAAATTTCATTATGTGTTGGTTGGTAGTCAAGCACCGTTTTGTGCACTTTGCCTTGCTAAGTCAATTACATTTTTCGGGATGAATAAAAATGCGGGTGGTGGTGAGTTAATAACTTGAACATTATCGCAAATTAGGCACGTCTGATCAAGTTATGTTAGTCAATCCAACAACAGCATAGCCTTGAGAATGTGTCTTATATGTAAAAGCTTTTCCTTACGTAGCCAGCAGAGAAGAAGATTGTTTATTTTTGTAAGGACGACGTCCCTAAGACATATATATCAATGCAGGTTCATGTACTTTACGAAGGACAAGATATCAAGCAAACAGTCATCGGACCTTGGTTATGCAATACTTCCCAGACGATATATGACTAAGTACATACTTACATTGGTGAGGATGATCGTTACGGAAAAATTCCGTCCACATACACAGAGCAGGCATAAAAGAAATATAAGATGAATTAAGAGAAAGAGGCCTAACGTAATAGTGGAAGATGTATAAAAGCAAAAATTGAATTATGATCCAACATCAGTCCATGATCTACCAAGAGATAAAATGGGTAGTGCTAGTGTTGTCGGAATCACTTTTCTTGCAGTTTGTGGACAGGGTAAGCTGTTTTTTTCGAACGGTTTTGAATGCATTGATTTCAAAATACATTTAACCAACTACTACGTATTTCTCTTGCTTTGTTTGTGTCAGGAATTGTTGCTGAATTGGCCTGCTACAATTGTATCGCATTAAATTGTGATTTAGGAGAGTCTTATTGCCGTTGGGTAGAAACCTACATCCAAGATGCGGTGACCGGTGGAATAAAAACTTGCGCTTTGCCCCCCGTTAAGCGTAATGGATGAATGGCAGATGTTGCAAGGTCAGATGAAACCATGCGTCGCTGCTGCTGGGACCAGGTCATTGTGCACCTCAAAATGGCTCAACGTCTCGGTAACCCATGAGTACTACGGGTACAAAAACCATCCAGCGATTCTTCACAAAGCGGTGAATGCTACAATTTATGGCTGCGAGGAAGTCGATAAAGCCGTTTATCGAAGAGCTTTCGGAAATCTGGATTACGGCCATTGTGATCTGCGGTTCAGCGATGTTGTGGAGCCAACCTACACAACCAAAGCCTTCGGCCAGGAGTTATTTTTGCAACACGTAGTTTTACTTTGAAGCAGTGTGATGGATTGTTATGCGAAAGGAATTTCTGTAATAGCCGTTTGGTGTTTACAGAAGCAATGAATACAGCAACTCAACGACCATTTCTACCATCATCTATGCAACAAAAGATTCCAGGCGACGCAGGTGTAGTTTATGGACCTATTGCAGATGACGGTTTTATTTTTTCAACGGACATGATTGTGCCCGTTTTAGAGTTTTCCGGTTCAGTAATTACCATCCTGGTTTTCATTGTATATATGTGCAAAAAAAAGTGTGGAAAAGGGAAGAAAAACCAAATACAGCAGAATGTACATATTGGGGCAGGTGAACAACAGCCACCACCACTGGTCAATGTTGTCTAAATAAGTAAAGTCTGTGGGGAAAAATAGTTTCTTATTTCATTTCATCAACATATTTTTAGTGTCAATAAAATTAGTTTTTATTTCAATTAATCAAATGTACTAAATTTTACGTTATTTTTTCAACTCCCTTGATTTAATTAGTCAATATCAAATCCGCATAATTCTGTAAAACGTTGAAAGTTTGTGTTGTATGTGACTATGATTACAGTTTCAATTAAATTTTGCACCTTATGTTTCATGCGAAAGCTAATTGTAAAGTAAATCACGTTTTATGTAACTTCACTAACGTCAACAAGTCACAAGATTAATCACATTTATTTGATAGATTGCTAAAAATAATTAAATAACAATAATTTGTCAGGGGAAACAAAGTAGAAGAAACTGAGATGAAAGTTTTGTTGATGCAGGAGGAGTACAATATGTTGATTTAAGCTTGCGAAGTACAAAAGGCAAAGGTAGATTGGTTTTCGACAGATGTCCATGCTTTGCCGGTGAAAGAAACAAGTACTGTGATTTCTCACATACCAGCAATAAGAACCAGCAATATTAATGATAGATAGATAAGATAAGATATTTATTCAGGCTGTTGAGGCCATTGGCCCATGGAGCCTATTCAATTCAGATATACAAAAAACATATATTTCAAATTACAGAGTTCCGTTTGATATATATAATGAGAATATAGTAACAAATGGTTATGTGACGAAGTTCATACATAAAGACGTTTAACTTATTTGACAATAATTTCATACAAGTTGACTAAATGAATGATACAATAGTAGTATTATTGCATAAATTTTTATTGCTGTCATTAAAGATTGTGTTAATGTCGTTGGCTCATATCATACATTGGACATTTGGACATGTAATTTTTTTTTTGCTTGGCAAGGGCTTTGCTCAGGTCAGTTTGATGATGTGATGACAAAAGCAATCTTCAGGATCACTTTGGTTGGCATTCCATATGCTCTGAATGGACTTCATTACAGCTTTAAACTTCTTGACGAATTTCTTATTCACTCCACGCTCAAAATTTTGGCTGAGTTCGCAAAATGGCATGTTCCAAAACTCTTGACATATGCAATCTGCATTTTTAACTCTCTTTGCACTATAATCTGCATAACATGCAAATAAGCTGTGCAAAACATCGTTGTCATATCCGTGTGATTTTCCTATGGTAAGTAGGTCATTCGCTTTTGATGTTGTTTCTGGTGATTCCCATTTAGTGATCCGTATCTTAGAATTAGAAGCTTCAATCGCTCATTCTTTTAGTAAAAAACTCCAATTCTTACAAAACGAAACACACTTTCATAAATCAACTGCTGCAAAATTTGATCCAGTTTGTCAAGTAAAGTAATTACACGAAATGTTTATTAGATATTTACTTATTTCTTCCATTTTCATTTTACCTTGAAGATTTGGAAAGCAGGTTATATGTAAATCTACATTTCAGTGAACTAGTCTATAGTGCAGCTTTCTCGAGTTTTAGCTGACTTTAACCACTCGCTACTGACAGTGAAAACTTTCTAACCTAATTATGATATATACTTATTCTCCGGAGTTAATAAAAATATATTCTGTAATGAAAAACGATAAGAGATTTAAGTGTTAATTTTATCCCAATAATTGCGTCTTATTATCAAAATTTACATAAAAATAAACCACTGATTATGTTTTTGCATGTCACAAAATCCCATTATTGAAAGGAAAACTTGTTCAATGTTCGACAAAAAGATTCGGTTTTTGGGAAAAGTGTTCTTATAAGTAAGTGTTTGATTAAATTTTGAATGAATGTGTAAAGTTTCCGAAATAAGGTTTTTATTAAGGCTAATTCCCAGGCCCCCAATTGGCAAATTCAGAATCAACAACACCTTGTTTTACAGACGTGAGAAGTAATATGTTTGACGTATTAGCAGGGATTTATATAGAGCTCTCGATAGTCCTGTGCTTTCAGCATATAATTGTATGCAGATGGGATGAATAACTCTCATTGTCATCAAACCTACTTAAAAGTAAAAGTAAGAGCAGATTTACTTAGTTTAACCTCGTCGATTCGAAATCCATTTTATATCTACAATACTATATGCTACTGCAGAATGGAAGTATTCGGCATGAATTTTGATAACTCGGCAACACAATCATTTTACCTTGAACACAGATCATAAAAATAGATTTATCATATCACATAATATATGTATCATATACATACTTTTCACTAGAATTCATCAATAAAACATGAGACCTCGGGCACAGGATCAAAATTCAAACACGTAGGTAAATTGAGACGGATATTTTGAAGAATTGATACGAATCGTTTCCCTTTAGGATCCTTGAAATGATTACACACATGGATATTGTATTATATGTTTGTCCTATATAGGCCTGGAAATGCTTTTAGCATCGCAAATACAAACGCTCATCAACAAGCAAAAGTAAATGTATATTATTGAATTGTCATATTTATCATATGAATATAATGTAAACCAGAAGATAAAATTTTTGTTGCAAAGTTTAGCTCATGTATCCCATTCAATTTGAGTCAATACGTAATAATATTCAAGGTAGTTTGCTTAAAGTTATAAGTCATAATAAGTAACTAATATATATTGCGTATTGTAAGCATAATAAAGAAGACATTTTGCTGGCATACATATCCTGCATCGTGCAGAATAAATATGGAACAATTTAATTTAAAAAGGTGGATGTATCCACTTTCTTCTGCAAATATTCACGTTTCCGTAGCTGGCAGCTCCAGACTTATGAGATATGATACTCCTAACATAGTCCTTATTATGGCTGTTTTGTTAGTTTATATAATGCTTAAATTTCAAAACCCTTGAAATCAGTAGTTGATAAAGTGGAGAAAGGAAAGTAGTACATGGATATTTTCTCAGAAATAAAAACAACTTACGTACTGGCACTGGTGATGACGTACTGGTACTATGTTAAAGAAAATGCGCAGCCATCTACTCCATCATATTACGTGTCGTATCCAGTCTAGAGCTCTCAACTCTTCTTCGAATGAAAATTAAAAAGTCAACATTCCACCTACAGACACTGGATTTCATCATGTTTCGCAGTTAAGAAAGTCATCATAAAACACAGTAAACAGCTTCCTCCCATGTTCTTTACTGGTTTACAAAAAAAAACATAAAGTTGAGTCGAGACTCGAGACGCTACTCCAGGGATGTGCTAGTCATTTTCACGTTATTAACAGAGTGTGATTCACTATCCCCTAGTGCATAGGCGGGATACCCTTTGTTCATACTGTACCTTTTTGTTCGGTGGGTGACCGTCCCCATAACCCGCACCCATACCCATCTACCCGTTATCCTACTTCTGTACTTCAACATGCATTGAAGTTTGGATTATCCTGGCATGTTAAGGTGATAATAATGCCAGTGAATTGAAACCGGTTTAAACCGGTTTTTAATGTCTCCGATCGGGGGGATTTAATGACAAAAATGGATAAATGCCTTAAATATGTATAAATATACCAAACTACGCCCTTTGTCCATTTTCCACCCCTTTAAGGGTGGACAATATGAAATGGACAAAAGTGGATAAAATGGAAGAAATGGACAGTATCACATGCCACGAGGAGCCAAATTTGAATATTCATAGACCATTACCGTAAATCCTGAGACAGGTATTGTACGGCTGATTAGCTGACGATAAAACTAACCATTGAGTTAGAACAAGCTAAGGAATGGAAAGGTTATAATACATGCAATTTTTAATTTGCATATTTTTTAAAAGAAATTGAATAACTGGACCATACCATAATACTATTATGGTTCGCGAGTGAAATTAAAAACACGTACCAAAGCCAACGCCAATTACGTAGAAGATTGCTTGACGTAGAAAGTAAACGCTGAAACCTAAATGTGGAAGTTACATTTGCAAAACGTCATACTTTTCAGAATAAAATACTTCTTTTAAAGTTTGGTTTGGTTTACAAACTAAGATAGCTTATTTACTGAATTTTGTCAATTTCTTCCATTTTATCCACTTTTGTCCATTTCATATTGTCCACCCTGAAAGGGGTGGAAAATGGACAAAGGGCGTAGCTTGGTATATTTATACATATTTAAGGCATTAATCCATTTTTGCCATTAAATCCACCCGATCGGAGACATTAAAAACCGGTTTAAACCGGTTTCAATTCACTGGCATTATTATCACCTTAACATGCCAGGGTAATCCAAACTTCAATGCATGTTGAAGTACAGAAGTAGGATAACGGGTAGATGGGTATGGGTATGGGTGCGGGTTATGGGGACGGTCACCCACCGAACAAAAAGGTACAGTATGAACAAAGGGTATCCCGCCTATGCACTAGGGGATAGTGAATCACACTCTGTTAATAACGTGAAAATGACTAGCACATCCCTGGAGCTCGTGTCATATATGTATAATTTTCAGAAATGGCGAATGCCCCTTTACGCAACTCTAAATCACATCTCAGCACTTTTTCTCCTGGTGACAGATATTGTCTACATTTTATTATGGAAGCATCAGAATATACATGGATGGCTTCAGTTTGCTTACGCCACCTCACTCTTCTTTACATTCAACTGTTTTGTGGTTGTTCAAAGATGGTCTACTGACCTAATTGAAACTTCAAAACATTTATGTAAAGTTATGGGTAAGAAACAACCAACAAGAATTTATAGCATTGCAATTGGTGCATGTGGTTATAGGTAATCACAGAGACTGAAAAGGGTAATCTTTTTTTTATATGAGTATAATTTATTGATACTTTTGTTAAATTAGGTTGGATCACACATTTAACATACTTATCTGCTTTTTTCTGGCTCACCTCAACGAATTGTGACCTCTGGTGGAGTTTTTCAAGGCCACTAAAAAGCACTCGATTGAGACCTCAGGAAACGAAATGGAGAAGATTTTTAGCTTTTGCAATTTTTTCGATTGTCGTCCCTCTTATGATTTCTGGAATAGGGATCACTCTTGACTCCCTTTATGAGTAAGTATAATATCATATCATATGTATAAAAATTCTTTGTATTTATGTACCTCTGGTATTATACAAAGCAGCTTAAATTACTTTTTAGGGAAGATCTCTTGAAGCCACCGTTCACTAATCCAGAATTTGGAAAGGAACATTGTTATTTTGAGAGTAAACGGTCACAAATTCCTTATCTTTATGGTCCAGCAGGCGTCCTCCTGTTAGTTGACATGATATTCTTCACTAGTACGGTACTCCACCTGAGGAAAGTTCATGCTCACACTAAGCTAGCGCGCACACAAAATACCATGGAAGACAAAAAAGGGTAAAAATAAAAAAGTCTTCAAACCTTTGAAGAACATTATTTGTTCCGCATTAAAATCATATCTTGTTTGAACCCTAGATTGAAGGTCATTTTCAAGCACTTCATAAAGATTTATGAGTATCTATTGCTGGACCTTCAAACTACAGTTTCTTGTTTCTTCCTAAACTTTTATTTCTCACATTGACTAAAAGTGTTTTAGCTCGATTCTTTCATTTGATTTCACTGAAGATGAGACATTGTATTCTCTTTTTGGTTTTACGTTTGAGCTGGTAAAACTGTTTTTATTTACGCAGCGTTAGCAAGTATATGGGAATGAGAGAATATGGGGAGAGCGTACGTACGTACGTGGCATTGCTTTTACTATATGTACATATATGTTCATATAGTACATATAATGCGCGCGGGAAATACAAAATCCCTAGATTTACCTTAAACTCAGTATGTACAGGTTATTTGACGTGCTGAATCAGCTGGTAGTACTAGTTTTTAAATTCCAAGAATATGTACAGAATATTCAAAGAATATGTACAGAATAGTCAAGATGTGCAGAATATTCAAGGAATATCTACAGAATAGTCAAGATGTGCAGAATATTCAAGGAATATCTACAGAATATTCAAGATGTGCAGAATATTTAAGGAATATCTACAGAATATTCAAGACGTACAGAATATTCAAGATGTACAGAATATTCAAAGAATATGTACATAATAGTCAAAGAATATCTACAGAATATGGTACAGATGTTGTAGTAGTCTTAGCTGCGTACCCTAAATTTTAACAGAATTTATTATCATTCTTTTACGAAACAAGATACAAAAAGGTTCGTGTGTGTGCAAGCATTTTAATGTGCTTGTCAAACATGCAGAAAATGCATCAGAAATATCAGCAACAAGAATGCAGTGGAAAAGCAAGATTAAGTGAAGCTGATGACGATGAAAACTAAACAATGATTAGGGGAAAAATCTTGCAAAATTTGAGGAATTGCAGGCAGTGTTTCATTGAATGATTAAATCCGGTTGGGAAATCGATCTCCCCGACTCTAAACCCATTTTCCTACCAGATGTCAATATAAATCATTGTTTATCTTCAAATAAGATTGGAAATTGGAGCATCCTGTTTCTCCATATTGGAAATTTAGTTAAATCATTGAATCACTATAAAAAAACTCACCATGTTACGGAATATGGGGAAGACAAAGGAGAATAGTTCTTTGTTGAGCACACTCATTTTGCACAAGATGTGATATCCGATATAAATTTTAAGAAAACAGCTCACGTCGATAAAGAGGATGAATTAAATAAGCTTTATTTATACCCAGGGTTATATCACTTGATGGCATTTTATTTTTTGAGACAGTTATACACACGTTTCAGCTCACTTCATTTCAAACGCATTCATACATGATATAACCACTTACACTACTTCGTCACACTGACTATAAGAATTTGAGAATCCCTTTTCCTTCCTCTTTGCGAAAAAAGAAGAAAGGAGAAGGAAAAGCAGCAGGGAAGGAATCGCTTTTCTGCCTCCTTTTTGCAAGCGTTCATTACCTCTGTAGAGCAAGCTTTTATTTGAACGCCAAGATATGAATACTTAGTTGGAGCAAAGAGCGAGAGTGAGATATCTCCTCTCTGATTTTTCCCGTAAAACTAATTTTATGCACTTTCTACGGCTGGATTTTCCTTTCTATTGTTCCAATTAGAAGTACAGTGTCATGCTCAATTGCATACTGGTGACTATTATAGTGACTGTAATTGGCCATCAACTTCAAGAAAGAGTAATTGACATTATTTGTGCCAAGTCATGTCACAATTTTATTCAAATCATCAGTTTTTAAATGGTTATTAAAATGCATTTTTGTTCAATTTCAGGAACTCAAGACTGCTTATGTGATACTAAACCCTTCAAAACAAGATTTTTGATACAAAACATTTATTGTTATTGAATACGCACAAACAAGTACAACAACAATAAACGTGCTTTTTGCCGACAGCACTATGATAATGTGGAAAAATAACACACAGAATGGAAGGATTGTAGTATATTTATAAGTGCCATTCATTTAAAATTAATGTTAATTTAACATTTACTTCAACTAAAAATGACAAGTGCTGCTAAAACTTTGCTTTTGCTTCAACAAGATTCAATACTTCAGAATACCTGTGGAATGTGTGTATATATTACAATCGAATACCAATGCGGCTCTCTGATTTTACTTCCGAGCCATTAACAATTCAAGAAACTAAAAAAAGAGGACATTACCAGAAGAAGAAGAATACGTCCGAAGGCGACTAGGCTGTACTGGGGATGTTGTTATTCCTACGACGACAAAGTTTATTACATTTTCAGGTAACGCGTATTTACCTTATGAGACAGGAAGTAGTAGCACAACAGATTTAAATTGTTTACTTACAGCAACCGCAGGTCTTCAACGATATTCTTCAAAGACTCCTCGTTGACATCCCGTGTGGCTACAGTCCTGTTCAACGCAAACGCCATTGTGTAAATCGAACCAAGTAGTGCATCCCTGGGAAGGAATTTGTATAATCTTTGCTTAGAAAAACAAGCTTCCCGGCTGCCATCCCAGAATTTTTGGAGCTCTTCCAAAAGTCCATCAATGTTGCACCCAGCATTTACAATCATTTTCATCATATCGAGCTTCGAGATACTAAACTTCTCCTTCCAGCAGACTTTACAAAGGAATCCTTCGAGCTGCTTGAAGGTAGGATTGTCGATACTGAAAAAATGAAACACAAAAATCCCTTGTCTTCAGATACTGAATTCTGAAATTTACAGCACTAGTATCCATACATCTATAGATTTGCAATTTACTTGAAATCCTTCTTGTACTTTTCACTTAATTTGTAAGAAGCACTAGGCTTCTTGTCGATTGGTTTTTTGTAAACCGGAAGATAACGGTTTGGTATCACTTTCCTTGGGTTCTGACATGTGTGGCCCTTGATAGGAGCTTTGCGTTGATGGTGAAAATCTAGGAGTTTAGGAACTCGTAGTTGAAAGGCAAACTCGGCTTCTACCTGGGTAACACGTTCAATCCATATTTCCCACTCGTCCGGTGTTCTGTCATTTCGCCAAAACACAGCAAATTCGCCAAATTGAGCTTTTGGGATGGGGCACATTATTTCTAACATAACTTGTGTATAATATTTATCTTTCCGGTTAATCTGGAAGCCATTGCCCTCTTTACGGATAAAATCCCATTTTTGCGCGATTACATGGACCTGGTTCTTTGGACATTTGACTTCAAGTATCCCAAATACTGATTTCGAATCTGTTGTGCAACCGATCATGGGATACTCTAACAGGTTGAACAATCTCCATAGTAATCTCAGAATAATGATGAATAGCTGTTGATTCAAGAGAAAGACCACGCTGCATCCATTCTGACATGTATCCCAACTTACTCCCACGACAAAGAGATCTTGCTACTTGGACTGGATCAGCTCTAGTTAGCGACAAAATGCTATGCGCCGTACTTCCACTGATCCTCGCTTGTCTTACGAAGGTCCATTCCTCACATTTAAACCCACCTTTGGTTCTCCTTTCAATTTCATTAATTTCGTCCGGCGTCTTAGGGTCTTGCAAATGCTCAAACTTTTTATGCGCGTTTTGGTAATGGCGTTCCATTTTATTCGATGGGTATTCCTCCAGGCAAATGAAACATTCCGTATAGATTTCATAATCTGGTAAATCATCGCATTTTTCTTCTCCCTCTAATATTCGTTTCATATTATCCGGATTTGACAGTGCAGACAGGATTCAAGAATTTCCTTTTCCTTTTGGTTGAATATTGCACGAATGTGGCAATCCATTAATGGCATGATTTGAGGATTCAACGTATAAGTGAAACCCTTATCTGTCCCCATCCGCTGAAAGATGTATTCATAGATCTTCAAACTCATGCTCAAACCGTTACGATAATGCCAACTTAAACTTTGGAAGTACGGAAAGTGATATCCAAAATAAACGGCACACGACAGTAGAAATCATCAAACTTCTTTATGCCAATACAATGATTGCCTTAAATGTAGTGTCTACTCACGCAATGAAGTTTCTGATTTGATTAAGGGTAAGTGATTTTGACTCTGAGTTTTTGATAGCTAGTGTAACAGGACAAAAATATTTAAGTGGAGGTTTTCGTTGGATTTGATTATCATTTTCACCCTCATTTTCGTCTCCTTCTCTATTTTCATCGTCATCTTCATCTCTTTTTTGCAGCTCATCTTCGGATTCATCTTTGCAGCCTTCCTCCTCCGAAGTACTTCTTTCACTTGAATCTTCTCTGTCTTGTTCACTTTTACTAGTGTCGTCTTCGGTTGCTGCATTGGAATCTTCCTCTTCCGAAGTACATTCTGAATTCTCATAATTACTTTCAGAATTCGAACCTTCTCTGTCTTGCTCATCAACTTTACTATCATATGGATCTGAATTTGTATCCTCGTTATTGCTACGACTGCTTAATTTCGCAATTAATTCCTTCTTTCTTTGCCTTGCTTCAACAACCTTCACATGACAAACAACAAACGAGTCAATCTTGACTAAAAATGCGTCAAATTATCGGACGAAAGTTGAAACACTTTTGCTCACCTTTTCACGTAAGGAATCTCCATCCGAATTTTCTTCATCTTCATCATCCGCCTTTCTCTCAAAAAGATGTGCATTGGCGGGATTACTCAACTCGAACAACATTTCATATGTCATATTAGCATAATCCATTTTAAATATGCCAGTTTCATAACCTTCACCAGCATTCAGAAAACAAGGACTAATTTTCAGTGCCTTGCGTAGTGTTCCAAGGTTCGCTCTGGTAATACTCCAGTCCGGAAAACTTTTTCTGATATTAGAGAAACCCTCACTTAAAACTTCCTAATACGTATACAAAATTATTAAAAATAGATTCGTTAAATAACTACATACCTGAAAAATAGTGAATCTCTTGCCAATGTAAACATTCTTCTGAACTCTGTTCAAAAGCAAAAGCTGCAAGGGTTGTGCAGGTAAACGGTGGTTTGTTCCTAGCTACCCTGTTCTCCCTGTCACTATTTAATGACGTTACTAACTCAGTGTTATATTGATTATCAGGAGACTCATTATTTTCCATCTGAAAATGTCAAACAGCAACATTGAGTAATTCCATAGATAAATTGCAATTTCCTTCTTAATCCGAATTTTCAAGTAATTTGGTCTCACATCCTTCTTCCACAAGTCTACGTTATCCATCAAAATAGTTCGGTACCTAGAATCAAGTGCTGTTTCGTTAAACGACCACAATTCATGTTTTGTACTTGCGGTTTTGCACATAACACCTTTTTCTTTACAATGGTTGGTTCCTACCAATACTTGTCCTTTCCAATTGCTATTAGGTTCTTTTGTGAAATCAAATGTTTCGCTATAACAAGGTGGCAAAGCAGATTGAAAATGAAAAATCCATCTTCCTCCAAATACACGTTGTTATCTTTTGTCGATAATACCAACTACATACCTAATAAAATTCCTAATCTGGTTCACAGACAGAATAGAAGCTTGGTGATGTTTAAACGCCATGGCAATAAGGTTGGTTTATGGATTTCCGTGGATCCTACACAACAGAAAATGCTACTTATGTTAAAAGATGTGATTTTGATTCCAAATTCTGTATCGTTTACTACAAATTCATTCACAAATTAAATACCTCGATCTCATTCGAATCACTTTCAACAGCCAACAAGTTCCTTATTTTAGCATTTGCTTTCTCCGGAAAGAAACACCAGGTACTCTCACCTGCGGCAGACGTAGTCGCAGATTGCTGAAACCATTCCCCTTGTTGTAGGGTGTGAATTATTTCGGTTTTAGTTGTATTATCATCAGTCGAGTAATAGGGATACTTGTTGCTTTTAAAAAATACAATTACATTTCGTTAGTTTACAACCCCAATTATGAATAAACCAATAAATTATATATAATTTTGCTACACACCATATACAATCCAAGATCTCTTTTCTCGTTAGCTGAGTCTTCTGCAACCACTTGAACGCAAGAGCAACTAAGGTAGGTAATCCAATGTGTGGTTTCTTTGTCCTGGCTAATTTCATGAGCAGGTAGTAGCTGCGTAGATACTAAATCTCTAAGCAGTTACCAGCTTACATTGCATAATCACTTTTATTCTACAATTTACTGATTATTATCTCTTTGTCAAACAGGATTTCTTATTTAAGTATGCGACAAACGGACAATTATATTAGTTATTAGATTTTGTTAAAGTGCAACACGACTCAAAACCACATTCATTCCTGAGTCAAACAGCATTTTTTATTTGATTACATGACAAACTGGCGTCTATTTTATTTGTAAGCAAACAAAATTCTACCCATTCTTATGTACCATACTGTTAATTAATTTATTTTTTATGACAATGAGCTGTTGTCTTGTGAAAGTAAATATCAATTTTTTCCCCTCTTGAACAATGACGTGCAAGAATTTTGTGATGGGGATATTATGTTCAATTCGAATCAGCGTAAATTCAAGGACAAGGTGTCCAGTGCTGTCCGGGCCTTTTCTGCATAGTGCAACGTACTATACATTGCACCAGTGATACATGGTGACGGAAAATTCTACAACAGCATTGGTCTAATAAATTGAGCGCCCCTATGATTTTATAGAATTTTTCGTCACCATGTATCTGGGGCGCTGGTGCAATGTATAGTACGTTACACTATGCAGAAAAGGCCCGGACTAGTCCAGTGACTCAGCTTTTTGGGTCGGTTCGAGTAATAAACGAACCTATCAAACGATAAACCACACATCGCATGAATGTGCCATAAGGTATATGTTTGTGAGGCCTCTGAAAATTGTTAAATTGCATTATATCGTGATGAGAAATTATTTTCAGATTTATGACTGAAATGGGCAAAAGTCTCCAAATTTAATATCTACACGACTAAATGACATTCAATAGGGCGATGTAATTTATATTGACAGGTTAAACAATGTTTATATAGAAGAAACTATCGAGTTAAGTTTGTTGCAATACAGTAAGAATGAAAATTGCATATGAGCTTGATTGCTGACAGTTCAAGTGATGTTGTATCTGCCCGACCTCGTGAAGGTATTATTATTATTTCAAGATCGTATTATCTATGCAAAATTGTACTTATTCATAATTTATGTTACGCCAAGTTGAAACGAGGCAAATAATTCATGTATGTATGTATAATCATTTTACCTGATTTGCTGAGTTCGGGGCCTATAAACACAAACTAGATTTTTACTTACTTTTCTTGTTTGCCCATTCAAATGCTTAAAATAAAAAACCCTCAGAAAAACCGGTAGCAAGTAACATGTGAAATGATCTAACGTGTATTCGTATACGGTATTCTTTTTACCTCAATAAATGTGATGTAATTGGAGTAGAGTTTGGAGTCTCAAAACAGAACCCATTAACCTTGGTGGATTGCACACTCCCTACCCTGACACCCTTTTTATTAAACTTTAAACATATTTGCCTGCGTGAGAAAATGATCACAAAAATCATATCAGACGACAGAAAAAACAACGGCCCAGCATCGGATAGCACACGGAACAAAAAATAATCTTAAACTATTGAACAACATCATGAAATCTAGCTCTTCTTTGCGATCATTTTTAATTTTACTGTGCTACTTCTCAACCTTCCCTTGCACATCATTCCGTGCACAACCTTTTTTTGGCTTCTCCATGAATTCATTGAATCATGTTCTTATTTAATATGTGTCGTACCCCCCATACCCTAACGTCATTTTAAAAGATATCAGCCAATGATCCTAAAGAACCCTAGTTGTCTGTAAACACGAACGTTTTTGTTAAAGAACTATGAAAATGTAAGCATTTATTTATTATTGATCACCGTTTTATCCAGTCATCAACATGGTGGTGTTAATACAGGTCCGTATGTGAGCTTGGATCTTTCATGTTTATATATCAAATTTGATTTTACGCTCTAAGTAATGGAAAATGGTACCAAAAGTCAACAAACGATGATATGCGTCAGTCTTCATTTACCATCATTTGGTATAGAACATGATGGGAGAGTAGGTTGCAAGTAACATCAGCACAGAACAAATTTTGTTGTTAGACACGACTTTTTCCTCTACGAAAGACGATCAAGATTGTTAATAGTTTTAGGTACAAACAAAGTAAGACCCAGGTCTGCCATGGGCATTTCCTGGCATAGATTCCGTACTCAACAATTTATGCATTCACACTGTTTTCACTAGAAAAATATAATGAGTCCTTGCCTATTTCTTCTCGATGAGCTTCTGAGTTTTATGTTGCGTAGGCGATACGGAGATATTCATCCAACATCCTAGTAAGCAAAATCATCCTTCCGCCGACCCAAAACTATTTATCCCTACATGTAGACTTATTGTTTACGTATCCCGGTTTAGGTTTAGTTAAGAATACTCAAGATTTATATATCAATTCAACATGTTGGCCATCCTATCTGGAGTAACAGGCAGGACAGACGAGCAAACATTTCAGGTTAACATCTTAATCGTACCACAGACGATACCTAAATATCTTTGCTATTAGACGACAAGAGTACGAAAGAGCATGAAAGGAACCCATATGGCTTTATGGCGACATGATTCTTGCCTTTGTATATTTTTATTGCTCTGTCAAAAATTCTTTGCTAAACATCACAATAAAGTTCTTGTGTGCTTCATGCTTAGGGTAATAGTTTGGTAAAAACCAACCAAAGAAGGTGACTTGACATCATAACTAGATTGGTATTTATTTTCTTCTTCTTCTAAATGGTTTTTTCCTCAAAATATAAACCCCATGTCTGCCCAACATTATCTATCACTCACTCTCAGCTCAGTTCTCTACAAGAAAGGACTACCAAAAAGAGCTTGCAACTTCAAATAGTTTCAAAATGAGTACTTATACTTGTTCCAACAGCTCATCATTGTCACCTACAGATTTTCTTTATATCTGTAAGATTTGTCCCGGGAAGACAACGTATGAGGCTCACGAGCGGACTCAACACAAATCCTGGCATTATGCCAACGATCCTGCCTTAAGAGCCAGAATTCAGCAAAGAGTTGCTCGTAAAAGGGAGCTGCTATTGTCCGAGACACCTGTGTTCAACACACGGTCAAAAACAATACTCCGGGGCAAACCAAGGCTCTCAACAAAGATTGTGACAAGGTCCTCTAAACGGTTAGTGTTGACAAAAAAAAGTATACAGCAATAATTGATACGTGGGTATAAAAAAGTTATTTCTTATTCTTCATTACTTGTCTTAGTCTCCCTTCTTTCCCTTGAACTGACTAACTTCAACCAGCTTGTTGGTTGTTTGCCTTTGCCTTCAGGTCTGACAGGAAAGAAGAGCCGTGCCTGGGTTTATGTACCTAGCGATTTTGCTCTTCAGTTGAATGACTAACTCTGTAGTTTTGTTAGTTTAAAGCTTTTAACTGGCGAAGACGCAGAGTATATATATGTATACAAACGTGAAATGTGTTTTTTTCCTCCTCTCAAAGTAATATAATAATAGATTTTGTGTGCGAAACATAATCGCAAACTACATGTACAGATGTACGTGGAATGGAATATCTCGGCGGTTTTATCTTGACGTTAAGGAACGAATTAGGCAATAGTGCTATCAAGTAATCTAGTCACAGTGTGGTCTAAAATTGTAACAGCAGCGGTATACACGGACGTGATAGTTGTTGTTATCCAGCTTAAAAGTCCGTGTCTGACAGGAGTATTCAGTTTGTGATTTTCCGATGCTGCAAGAAAAGGTTTTTAAAGGTAACATTGTAGCACCAATACCAAACTTGTATGGTTTTCTAGGTATTTTGGATCACCACATGACTACTAAAGCAAGTAAGCTAGGTGGCTTTAAGCTTGATTGTTAACTGCATATTATCTGCTAAAATGTTTGGTAGCTCTTGTCTGATGATGTTGATGTTACGTCCAATTTGTTTCCCTTTCGGGTGATAGGCTGAAGCAGGGATGTGCTAGTCATTTTCACGTTATTAACAGAGTGTGATTCACTATCCCCTAGTGAATAGGCGGGATACCCTTTGTTCATACTGTACCTTTTTGTTCGGTGGGTGACCCGTCCCCATAACCCGCACCCATACCCATCTACCCGTTATTCTACTTCTGTACTTCAACATGCATTGAAGTTTGGCTTCCCCTGGCATGTTAAGGTGATAATAATGCCAGTGAATTGAAACCGGTTTTTAATGGCAAAAATGGATAAATGCCTTAAATATGTATAAATATACCAAACTACGCCCTTTGTCCATTTTCCACCCCTTTAAGGGTGGACAATATGAAATGGACAAAAGTGGATAAAATGGAAGAAATGGACAGTATCACATGCCACGAGGAGCCAATTTTGAATATTCATAGACCATTACCGTAAATCCTGAGACAGGTATTGTACGGCTGATTAGCTGACGATAAAACTAACCATTGAGTTAGAACAAGCAGTATTGGAATGGAAAGGTTATAATACATGCAATTTTTAATTTGCATATTTTTTAAAAGAAATTGAATAACTGGACCATACCATAATACTATTATGGTTCGCGAGTGAAATTAAAAACACGTACCAAAACCAACGCCAATTACGTAGAAGATTGCTTGACGTAGAAAGTAAACGCTGAAACCTAAATGTGGAAGTTACATTTGCAAAACGTCATACTTTTCAGAATAAAATACTTCTTTTAAAGTTTGGTTTACAAGCTAAAATAGCTTATTTACTGATTTTTGTCAATTTCTTCCATTTTATCCACTTTTGTCCATTTCATATTGTCCACCCTAAAAGGGGTGGAAAATGGACAAAGGGCGTAGTTTGGTATATTTATACATATTTAAGGCATTAATCCATTTTTGCCATTAAATCCACCCGATCGGAGACATTAAAAACCGGTTTCAATTCACTGGCATTATTATCACCTTAACATGCCAGGGTAATCCAAACTTCAATGCATGCTGAAGTACAGAAGTAGGATAACGGGTAGATGGGTGTGGGTGCGGGTTATGGGGACGGGTCACCCACCGAACAAAAAGGTACAGTATGAACAAAGGGTATCCCGCCTATGCACTAGGGGATAGTGAATCACACTCTGTTAATAACGTGAAAATGACTAGCACATCCCTGGGAGAATCCTTTATTTAGCGTTGTTCTTTATAGTAAGAAACATTTCTATTACAAGAGGATTAAATCTGAAATAACACGTTACAAATAAATTTCATAAGATGTCTTTTCTACCAATACAATGGTCCTAAATGCAAGTGAATTTCTAAATTAAATATATACATGCAATTGTTTGTCCAGCTCTAAATTATGCTATTTCCATATTATGTAATACATTTTCAAAATTTGCAATATTTTTGAATTGTGTTATGATTTTCTTTGAAATCCCAGCTTAATTACCGTTAAACCCAACTTAGGAAACGAGTTCCTTTCTTTTGCATGTATTTGTAATCTAAGCAGTTTTAACTCAAATGAACTCCAAATGTTTTGAGACAGGTAGAAATTGGTAGGCCAACTCTTTCAAATGGACACTTAAATATTCATAACGAAAACACTTTCTCGAAATTTGTTTGCCACATAATTCATAGTTTGCTCTCACATTTTTTCGTCGCAAAAGCCCACCCGATGATTTAAACGCCTTCCAATAACTAAACATTGATACGGTACTTCATTCACTTAGATATCCCTTTACATGACCCTTGCATTATCATGGCTCACAAATACGATGTCACAAAATGACACTTATATGATTTTCTACTGTCTAAACGAATCAAATTTATTCTATTTAAATTACACGACACGACATTAAAAAAGATTGGAATTCTTAATTGGCGTACTACGGTATTTCTTGAAATGTGTCCCAAAAATGGTTTTAAAATAAAATGCTGTCAAACATTTTGTCAAAACATATGCCCTTGAACTTTTTTTTATTTTCATTGGGTACGTGATAAGTCAGGCTTTTCATTAACTTCCGTGTTATTCCGACTCCCTTTCCAGTTGGTCTACTTTATACGGTTGATTTAACAAGCTGACGATTTACATTCCAGCTCGAGTTTCTGCTTGCCAAGTTCTGCATTATTTAATTCAGATTCCGTATGTTTATCACCATCTATTATGATAACTTCAGGGTCACTGGGAGAGAATGGTTTTGTTTGTGGTATTCTAGTTTTATTGATGGTGAATTGGTCCATGCGCTTCTCTGTGTCTACATGCATTTCACTTCCACATGGGTCAGATAAATGTTTTCCGACGTGTATTCGTAGCTTATCTTTTGATTTTCTCTCACTATCTTCCAAACCATAAATACTCAAGTTAATTTTCTTCAGCTTTCTTTGTGAGGCTGAGGTTTCCGGGGCCTTTTGAAGAGATTCAAATTCACGATGTAGCTGACGGTTATATTTGGCATGAAGTACCCTATTTTCAGATTCTAGTTCAACAACACGTCTATCATAGCCAACAACACCACTATCGGTTTGCCTATTTCTCCAAAACGTCCGCTGCAAATACCAATACACAAGGGCGCACTTTTCGTAAAAGAGTTTGAAAACATTGATTTCTACACAGACGACTCCAAACCAAACGGTGATTAGACAAAAATAAAGGATAAATATGGCAAGAAATTTGCTAAAATCAATCGTATCAGAACCAGGGGAATATTTGTCATGTAGTAGATTTCTTCGCAGCATCAAATGCCAATTTGACCACTCATCCCACTTGTAGTTTAATCCGGACGCTACAATTTGCTGGGAAGTAGCATAGAGCCAATATTGATTTTCGGTTTTCATTGTCCATTGATACATTCTGTGCACTAATGTTTGCTCCAGGACGAAACATCTGCTAGAAGGCCCAAATCTTTTTCTAAAACGTGCAGACACTAACTCGTACAGGAATTCCCTACTGGATGTAAGTGTTCTGTGAGCGAGCTGTGAGTTTTCCAGCATTTCCTGCGGATGCAAACTAGAATGTGAACGGAACGTATTTAAAATGGGTATACCTAGTGATTTGAAATCGTCACCGTATCTCTGTTCAAAGGATAACTTTCCAGGCTCTTTATTGTACAATATCGTGTAGTTTTTGTCAAGCATTTCCTTAACAGTTTTGAATCCTTGGGGTTGGAGCATTACGGTAACTAAGCTTGTCAAACCATTACCATATATTTGTAAACACAGGATTTGTAAACAAGATATTATGATCACATTGCTACATAGATTTCTCCGTCCTGACCAAATATAATAAAAATATAGTCAATAAGTTGACGTGCAACGTATTCTAACCTAGGATGATAAAAGTAAGTGAAGAAAGTCACAAATATTATCACGCAGAATAGGCTTATCCAAACATCATTGGGAAACGCTTCCACCCAAACACCAAATACCAATGCGTGATCACTGTTAGCTTTCTTTTGACAATAGATAAAGCTATCCGAGTTGAACTCATCAAACGGTCGACGGTCAATATCGAACAGAGGGATCGGCCGTGGTTCTAGGAAAAACGTCCCACTAACAATTACCTCAGGACCATGGTACCATTTTGTTGGGTACAATGTTTGCGTTTCAGAATAATCATACAGACTTGGAGTCATATTGTGCACTGTTGAGAAGGTTAGTATTGCTTCAATGTCGGTCTCACAATAATGACTTATTCGCCTTTCTTGGTTTAGGCAACTGATTTGCTGATGTCTTGGAATATGCTTGGCAGATCCTTGCGAATAAAAAGACGGTAAAGCGTGTGCCAAAAGTTGTGACTGATGTTCTGAACTAACAATAAAATCGTGAGTATCTTCTACCACCCCAGGTATCATTTTTCCATTTGCGTTCCAAAACAAATCCCGATGCAATGAATATATATCATTTAATTGAAATTGCTGGGCGAAGCTATTTAAAGTCATCGAATCAGAAGAACAGTAACCAAAGCAAATTACCATTATAAGAGTTTTATTTGGTTGGCATTTTAAACTTGGAGGCAGAGATAATACCAATTTCAAAGCTGGAAATATTGGAAGCATTCCGTCCGTTTGCAAGTCTTCGAATGCATATGCTACATTTTGAATATTTTTCAATGAATTACTCCAAATAAATATTATCATGGATCGAGAGGGTACCAATGTATTGCCACTTTCAATAAGAGCTATGACGTTTTGTAAGGCTGGACTGATGACGAAGTTGAATGTATTTGAGTAGCGATAATTTCCTCGATTTGGTATGCTCATATTGTTCAACGCAACGAATCTCGAATGCAAAAATGAGTTTGGTTGAAAACAACCGTTGAGAAATCCATTAGTTCGATAAAAGTAAATCACGAATTGTTCCCAATTGCTGTTAAGCTGAGGAAACAGTCGAGATAAGCATGTAGGATCGTGACTTGTCGTTTCTAGAACGGGAAGGGTAGCTAGTAGCAACCCCAATATTACCACGTTCATTTAGTGTCGTAACATGGCGAATCCTTTTTTACAATGCAAATTTTATTGTTACGGTCGTTTAAAAAAAATGCAACACTGTATTTTTAACACTGGTTGTTTTCTTTCAATAATTCTCAAGCTTAAACGTGCACTTTGCTTGTCAAAGGGTGCAATCGATTTTTGACTACGTTGAGCTCTGAGATTAAGCGTTGCAACGAGAAATATGAAAGTCAAAGAAGTGAAGCAATAGCTACGAATAGATAACCAAATGAAACCTTAATTAAAACTTACGGTTCAAAATTTAAGTCTCAATAGATACACAAACAGCCAAATTTAATGGTAACGTTGAGGCATTCTGGTGAAAGTATAGTATATTCAATGCTGATTTGCTAAATCAATGAAAAGTATAATTCCATGTTTTTACGTTAGTTTAAATATTTCCTTTTGTTGAAAGCTTAAAGATATTAAAACTCCTACGTATATATAACTTAACTTAAAACCTAAATTCCAACTGCATGAAATAACGGATAGAATTTGAGGCTGCTGCCAGGTTTTCCAGACATGTCTAGACAACCGGAGAAACATGTCTGGAAAACCGTAAAAACACGCACATAGATCAACAGCGACAAAAAACACCTTAACATAAATAAGATAATGTGATGATAGGAGATACTGAGGTGTATCAGGCATAAGCGGGTGTTTGGTCTAGTGGCATGACAGGGGCGCGCTAAGCCTTTGAGACTGGGTTCGATTCCCAGTAACATCCTTAGCTTTTGCCTGATATAACATGGTGGCTGAGAGAGGAGAGAGAACCCTGACGAGCACTCGAAGCCTCAGAGCTGAGAGAGGAAAAAGGGGGAAGATGTAAGACCTAGATATGGCATGACTTCCTTCTATACGGAGAAGAAGCTTGAAGGGGAGATGTGATGATAGGAGATACTGAGTTGTATCAGGCATAAGCGGGTGTTTGGTCTAGTGGCATGACAGGGGCGCGCTAAGCCTTTGAGACTGGGTTCGATTCCCAGTAACATCCTTAGCTTTTGCCTGATATAACAGATAACTAAATTGGTTCCTTGTTGATGAGTTGCTAAAATGTGAAGAGCAATTTAACAAAACAACTAGGTTTTTTAATTTGTTTCCAACTTCTTACAAGTTTGGGTATTGTAATGAGATTCAATACACCTCGTAATTTGTATACATATGTACATGCTTCAATTTACGATTTAGAATATATGTTTTCTAAATGCTATGCGAAAGCTGAAAACTGGAGTAATTATCCGACACGTGATTTAAGCACTTCAATCTGACAATACGATTGTATGAATAGATAAGAATGATGTCTTGTATTAATTGCTTTTTTATAACTCTTCAAATGTACAAGCGATAGAAATTGGGGTTGTTTTCTAAACTCTGTTAACTAATACTTGTAGCTTGAATGGCTGTGCTACTAAACGAGTACCAAACGGTTAGGTATTTACACAAAAGCTGAAAAATGTGTCACATAACAATCGCGAGCGAATGGCTTGTGGAATTGGCTCAGGCTTTCTACTACTTGACTGCAGCTAATATTTTTCATTGACTTCAGCACATCAGACAACACACCATCCACTTAACTTCATAATAGATTATCTTTATCCTTCAGTTGAATTAAGTTAACAAATAAGTCAGCTACCGGTGGATATCGTACTTTTGTGGCTAGGAAATCAAAAGATCCTATGAAATGTGCCGTGTTTGGAATGGTGATTGTAGCTGAAGAGCTGACCATGGAAAAGAAAGTTAACAAAGGAAAATTATGAAGGCAGACATTTTTAGTTTTGAAATATGATGAATCGTACGTAAACAAAATGGTCTCTAAACTTTGTGGAACAGTTAATGTAAAATTGTTATTAGGTTAGCGCTTTGCTTTATGATACACTAAATATACTTGCATGTGATATCACTTAAACTGACGTGGATATATTTGAGCTTCCAGAAGAAACTAAGAATTGATATACGCTTAAGCCTGAAAGCCTTACTATAGACTACAGCAAAAAACAATTAGTAAATTAGTTGGATTCCCCACAATTTAATAGCTTTGTTGGATAATTTTCTGGTTGTAATTAAATTCACATCCTCTCCGTAGGATTGTTTTTGGTGCTGGTACTTTGCTTCTAATCTTAAATTGCTTTTTGTTTTTCACAAATTATAATTACTCTCTGTATTTAAGTAAACTCGTGGCAACCTAATAGGTTTTCTTGAAAGCCAATTATGAGTATGGCATAATTACAGTGAGCAATAGCTTTCGAAGAAATTATTTTTCAACTTATTGAAATGAAATGAACAAAGAAAGCTAGCTAATGATATTTTGTTCTTGTGAAACCTTATTTGTTTGCGCATACATATTTTATGAGGCATGTACGTCGTAATACTTTATCCCACCAGCTACTGTTCATCATGAAAATCTACTCGAGAATCAAGTTTATGCGATGTTGATGTACTTTAAACTAGTTCTTCAATTAGTCAATTGAATTCCATCCGTACGCTTTGCTGAAGCAGGAGAGTCATGGATGACTCTGCAATCACGATGAGTTTGACGAATATGTTTTGCTCAAACCAATTCATGTCAAAGCACATTACTGTCATTACTTACTTACCTTTCACCCTCCAAACAAAAGGTAATGAATTATTGAATGCCTTCCCCAGAAAGAAACCGGCCGTATAAAATTTGAGGGTTTCTTGTGGATACGTGATTTTCATGTGGGGAAATATTTTGTCTGGGGAATTGAGGGTAAAACATGCATTATAGCTTCTGAAAATAATCTAAAACCTTGCGATACGCATTCCTATGATTCAGAATAATTTATGTGCAAAGAATACATAGCTAAAAGTCAATGGTAATAGCTTACGATAAGACCGCATAAAATGTTTGTAAAACGCATGGGAAATCGGTGGGGATCAAATTTTTGACCGCGCCAGCCCACCAACCATATCGCTTGCGCATAAAGTACAACGCATTACTTGGAAAACGTCCCGCGTTGAATACCAAAGTCACATAAATATATACTTTTTGTTCACAATCATTGTACTTGTAAAGAAACAGCGAGGGAGCAGTAGTCAAACATCAACAACAATTTTATTTTTGCCATTTTGGTGGAGTTAGATTTATTATTAATTAATTTATCTTAATTACAAACTAATTATGTATTCCGTCGTCGAGTTTGTTGGTGAGAAAACTGTGCAACTAGTTCCTAAAAAGTGGATAAGTAGAGGTTTGTGTACTTGGGCTAATAAGCCGGTGAGTAATATCAGTTCACTAATTAAACAAAACCAGGACGCAAACCCCGATTGGAAGCCGCGCCAAGTTGTAGTGCTACGTAAATCAGGTAAGACAAAACTACAGTCATTTCAGATCATACCTTATCCAAACAACTTTGAATTAGTTTCAGTTTCGAAGTTAAAAATAATTGAAATATTACTATTATCTATTCAGTGGACCATCGGAAAGGTCTCGAAGTTCAACGGCGAGCAGAATATCAAACAGCTGTGGAAACCACTGACATTGAAGTGCCTAAAAGTAATTTGAAAAGGAACAAACGAAGGAAGACCGTTGGAGCTAAATCACCAGTAAGGGACAACTCCACATCAGATGACAGCGTTTCTGATGATTCATCTCAATATCAATCTGATAGAGCTGGCCGCAGAAATTAGACGATATTACTGGTACGTTAAATGAATTGTATATTGTATATTTACTAAACTGTGCCTTTATTAATTATAAATAAAAAAATGTTTATGTTGATTTAAAGGCCATGAAAATAGTGAACTCCTTGCTGACGGATCGTTCATTCCAGGAACGCCATCGCCTTCCTCACATCATTTAGGATTAGTGCCAGAAACCTCAACAAAAACTGAAAATCACGTCGGTTTTCACCACCCATCTCGCTTGAACTTGCACACGTCACATTCAAATATTCAGCAATTGCCTTATCGTCCGTTTTATGAACAGGAAGCCCAAACTCATTCGCAATATTTCAATTTTGGAGGTCCCTATCCATGCAGTTTTGACTCGGAGGATCACCACCATACTCAATACCATATTCAGTCAATACCGATACCACCCTACGCTTTAAAGCTCTTGGAGACGCTGGGAAGTCCTCCATCTTCACTTGGTCAACAAAATCCAGTCCGTTATCAACAAAACGTCAAACGCCAGTATAAACATTTCATTAAATTTTGTTTCGATTCTTATATACTTTTGTCAAAACATGCTAGTAATTTAGATACTAATTCGAAAGCCAAAATGTTACTGGAAGAATTTGTTTCCGAAATTAGCGAACTTTATGGAGAGACTTCACTAGTTTATAACGTGCATTCATTACCACACATTTATCAAGATGCTCTTACTTATGTTAGTTTAGATAATGTAAGTGCATTTCCTTTGAGAATTATCTAGGTAGCCTTAAAAAGTGCGTGGTCAAAAATTACACATTAATCAAGTTGTGAATCGAATACTTCCAATAATTCTTTCCGTAACCCCACTTTCCATTGGAACAAAGCATTAATAATGGATAACAATACCAATATGTAGTTCACAATATATAAATTGAATAATATGTGTGCAGTGGGGTGTATTCCAAATTGCAAGTGTTTGTGAACTAAGGAATTTATATTGATGCTTAAGGATAAGGTATATTCATCCATATATCTTATACATATATCCATTATAATTCATTTATGTGGATTTAAACCATTTTCTTACTACCCATGGATAATTAACACCTCAGCCCAACTCCTCCGCTTTTCCTCATATCTAGCCAAACTTGTATCTGGATCTAGCCAATCTTGTATTTGCATGAAAAAAAATCTAGCCACTATGGTAAGTAGCCACTTTTGCAAACAAAATTAAAAATTTGAATAATCTAGCCAATGCTTCATCTAGCCAATGTGACTGGATACGAATTTTCCAATACCTTTTTATTCCATCTAGGTAATCACTGAAAGAACATTTATGCAAATTTTCACCCAAATCCATTCATAAACCTACAAGAAACAGTCGCCCCTCTGAATGGTGCCCCTGCTGAAAAAGTCTCAAGTTTTCCCCATTTACGAACCCAATTTCCATTCATAACTTTCAGAGCTCTTTAACATAAGCATACGTTTCAGCAAATAAAATAGTGGGCATGTTGATCTTCATAACCGCAGGGAATCTTCTCTTATAAATTTGAAAATTATATACGGCGGGGCACTTTGAGAATCAATCCAAATTTGCAATTGTACTTGACAGTAAAAGCATCGGGTGTAGTGAACTAACAAATTAACGTTAAAAAATAAACCTGATGACATTTCGCAATATGGCACTGAAGTGGTCTGAGATAAGCGCACTAATAATTCTCAGCAGGCTCAGTACTTTCTAAAACATCCTTGCATCTACTCCAAAGAATTTAGGGGCGACATTGTCATCCATTGTTGCATACTTGTAATCTGAGACGCAACTTACAAGTAATGACTTCCATCCTCCCTATGCTACTGGATTGCCATCTCCATTTTAATGCTTTAGAAGGAATTCGAAGGGGCTGACCACATCAACATTTACACCTAAAAACTCTTTTGCTACGCGTACAAACAACTCACTGTGGTATTTAAATGGCATTTTTGGACATGCATTGTATAGCTAGAGGAGAACAAAAGAAGTCAAATTAAAAAAACCCTATGTCAAAATTTGAATCCTGGCCGGAGAAATCGCATCTTTTGCAAACAAAACGAATCTGGTTGCGGGGGCGTGGGAAAATTTTGGAAATTATTTTTGAAAGCTATGTAGTTGAAATGTTTTCCCATTAAGCTGTTCATATACACTTACCTACCTATTGGACATGTAATTGAGAAAAAAATTGGCCTTGTATAATGTTAAATGGACAAGTAATTAAGGATATGTAATTGATTTTTTTAAATTATTTTTTAAACGAATACAGTTTCGAAACAGCATGATCTGTTGGTCACTGACTTTACTTTGGAGTATCCTCTGTCTGTTTGACTTGTCTGACGTGAGCATATTTTTGAAGAAAACTTATTTACTGTAATTGAATTGTCATTTGTGTCAAAGTCGGCTTGCACTTATACCGTATCCTTTCTTCGTCAGGTCAGGGTAAATCCGATAACGAAACGTTTGAAAAACTACAGAATGAGTGGGACGGCATCAAAGCAGAAATGGATCCATCTGTTCTTAGATACCTAACTAAAGGAACTGTAGCATTGGGATGAAACCACAAAAAGCTGCTAAAATGTAGAATTTGGAGCTTGAGACATATGCATTAAATTATTTACTGCACATACATAAAATGTTCTTGAAATTACGCAGTTATCGTTAGTTTATGTCGTATGTCGTATCACGCAAGAACAAAACATCTCAACCTCAACGAGTAATAAAAATGTTTTTACGTTAATTAAAGTGGATGCATCAATTCATTTTTCTCCGAACGAAATTATTCATACTTTAAACAAATTCTTCAAATTCTATATGAATAGTTTGCCCCGCTCGGAGACCCACTAAGGTCTTTAGTCTTTAAATAATTTTTAAATGTTGAATAAAATGTACGAATTTCTCCCCCGAATAATAAACTGCGCAATTCTCAAACGCTTCTTGTATTTTTGCAACACAATCGTACTTCAATTCATACCCCCAAAACTAGGACACGCCCGTTAAGTGGAATATTAAAAATAATGACATTGTAAATACTTCAAATTTTGGGATCAAAATAAAATCAATTTATTAACAACATAAAATATCGTCTCCTACAAAATTTTCAATCGACAGTTTCTTCACAACTTACCACATTCTTATTCTTTAAAGTTAAAATGCAAGGTTAATTTTCTGTTTGCCTTCTT
Source organism: Orchesella flavescens (assembly GCA_964034955.1). NCBI lineage: Eukaryota > Metazoa > Arthropoda > Collembola > Entomobryomorpha > Orchesellidae > Orchesella > Orchesella flavescens. The sequence goes on along the minus strand of OZ035954.1, from coordinate 39,031,390 downwards.
TCTGTTGTATGTCAGTTATTTGAACCAAATTGTACGAGCCGTTCCAGGAAATGAAGGAATCAATTATTGTGATTGGCCACGAAACCCTTATCATCAATCAGTTGTACAAATTTTTACCATCAGCATTCCTCCCAAAATTTATTCTAGACGTGTATTTCTTAGCATAACCTGTTTAAGAAAAAAAGCATGCTTAAGCTTATTCTTATCCATGGACTTTAAGAATTCTTCAAATTCGGCTTTACTGTAATGGTACATTACTATTATTAACTAGCAAATAGCTAGTTTACGGCTTTGTCCATTTTTTCCGTCGTTCCATCGGGAACGCTTTGACTTTTTGGAATTTCGTTTTCGCCAATCGATAGCTTAGGTAAAATGAGGAATCAAGTTCAGTTTTGGACCAAATCGGAGTTACCCATGGGGGGAAAAGATCATACCCCTCATTTTTTCAAGCGTAAGGTGTGTATCGTGTAGCAAATCAATCGATAGCCAATCATGAGAGAAGATCAACGATACTATACACACTTGTCTCCGTTGTTATGATGTCATGATAACCTTTGGTTTTTAAGTGTCAGGTATACCGCATACATTTCAAAAAGGACGTCTCAGCTTGTCTCAAATTTTTTTAATAGGCTCATTTTTGTGAGTAATGAACGTGTGCAAACGGATTTTTCACAATGGGTTGTTATTCCCGAAAAATTAATTTTTTAAGATTTTACACCTCCGAAATTTCAAAATCCTTATGAGAAATAACACAGGGAAAGTCAAGCTTGACAAGGGTCCCCCTTCCCATTTTTTCAAAATCCGACTTGGGACAAAAATGAATTTTCTGCTATTGTAAGCACGAATAAGGAGTGTTAATCGCTTAAATACCCAGAGTTATGTCCTTAACATTAATGTTTACTACAAAAAGATTTAAAACCCTCAAAATTTCAAAGATTTTGTGGGAAATAACTTATGATAAATGTATTTATTGTAGATTGCTTCATTTTTACATAAGAAAATATAAATGTACATATTTAACTGTTCTTATAACACATAATATTCCATCCAAAATTATACATCGCATTAAACCATACATTTTAGTAACACTAAACTTTAGAAATGAAAGTGATAATCGTTGAAAAAGCAGTAAAAGCATAAGATTTGTCTACAATATGCGCATTTAAAAAAACGTCGGTTATTACATTTCTTTACACAAGTAACGGAATCCTCCGGCTCGAAATTGAAACAGGCTTCTTTCACCGACAAAAACGTTACACTATCGTCAATCAATCCAGATGAATACCACGAATACCTTATCATTGGCTTAAAAATGGAAGCAGACAACTGATTGTGCAAAAGTGAATGCATAATAATTATATTATTGCGAGTTGTTAACTCATCCACAGGATTTATATCTGTACTGTGATACAAGAAAAAGTCTTCATAAAGTCGCCTGGCAAAGTATTTTAACTGTCTGTGAAAGGTAGTATCCAGAGGTTGGCAAATAGACGTACATCGTTTTGGTACCACTTTCACCTGACAGGATGGAGCTCCATTTATTCCAAATCGACTGTGGTATGAATTTATATTAGTTTGTCCACTAAATGAATCCAATACCAATACGAAGTCCTTTGTGACACTTGAAAGTACTACTTTATCAAGGAAATATTCAAATAGTGAAGTAGTTAGTTTTCCAGACTTACTACATGTGAGGGTCACATTTGAAACAGATGGCAAATTGTTTTGCACAATGGGCCCAAGTCTTCCATCTTTTTCCTGAAGGCACAAAAATACATCCCCAACGATTTCTCCTGCCATATTGATAATATATTGGATGGTGTAAGAAAAGAAGAAATGGTGATTTAGAAATCCCAAGAGTTGTTTTTTCTCCTTTAAATGATAAAGTTCTGCCACTGGTCAGTTCATAGGTAAAACCAGCTTGGTCAGTATTAAGTATAAGAGTCTGGGGAAATGATGTTCCAATCCTTTTGATCTCTTCTTGGAACAGTTTTGCGTTCTTCAAAATTTCATCCATGGACCTCACATCGTTCTTACTAACTAACTTTGTGATTTTTCTACTCGATATTCCAAATCGCTTCTTGAAGTCGTTAGTCCAAGTATTTGAGACTTTAAAAACGAAATTTGGATCTCTGACAATCTGACAAGCTTGAATCGCCCACAACTGTATATCATGATCTTTCACTGGCTTTAGCCCTTCCCTCGCCTCTTGAAAATTAGTCCAAACAAACTTATCGATGTGCCGCAACTTTTCGTATCGCGTTCCACCTGTCTTCACGTGAACCTCCCACTTGTTTTTATAGTTTCTATACCTGAATTCCTTTACGCCATTACGCTGTATGGTTGACACACTCCAGTCCGGATGCTTTTCAATAATTTTCAATATCTCTAATTTTCTTTCAACTGATATACCACCTTGAAAGTTCGGGCGGACCCTGTGATGGATATGTTTCTAAAACAAAACAGTATCATTATTTACTTCCATGAAAACTATTTTTCCCGGAAGCTTTAGCGTCAAATGTAAGCTTATCTATCTACCTTGAAGCTCATCATCTTGTTCATAAACTAAATCAGTTAAAATGGAAAAAAACTGGCCGAGAAGTTGTTTAGCAACAAGTAATTCAATTTCCGTGGTCTCTGCACTTTTGTATGCAGGAAATTCCTTCTGAACAAGTTCTTGAAAGCAATTTGCAATTGCTATCGGGTTGACTTCCATCCTTTTCCCTAGAAGTAACACATCACGAATATCATGTTAATTTATTTTGTCACCCAAAACGTTAGCTATTGTTTTTTACGGTACACACAATCAAGAGTTTATTAAATGGAGTAAGAGTTACCTTCAACAAAAGTTTTCCAACAGTTGCAGTCACCACCACACGTAGATCATGTAGAGAGTTACAAAACTTTTAAATTATATCGACACCTGACAATCCTTTTTTAATTTGCTGTAAACTATGTCAATTTGATTTTCAAACTTAAATTCGATCCATTTATATTTTCGATATTTTCAACATCATGAAATCCAATGTTATGCATAAAAGCAAAAGAGTGAAGATTGCATTGTTTAAATTTCCAGCAAAAAAACTGTCTCAATGGCAGTGTTATGCATTTCTTGAAATTTTTTTCATACGCTAATTTTGACATTGGACATTACTCTAGCTATTTAAGTCATTAGCATATTTTATTCGTGCTTACAATAGCAGAAAATACATTTTTGTCCAAAGTCGGATTTTGAAAAAATGGGAAGGGGGACCCTTGTCAAGCTTGACTTTCCCTGTGTTATTTCTCATAAGAATTTTGAAATTTCGGCGGTGTAAAATCTTAAAAAATTAATTTTTCGGGAATAACAACCCATTGCGAAAAATCCGTTTGCACACGTTCATTACTCACAAAAATGAGCCTATTAAAAAAATTTGAGACAAATCCAAGAGTTTCCACTGCCGTAGTCCCCTCGTTAGATATTTGAGAAGATCAACAACCATAATATGCGACCTCGTCTCCGATGTTATCTACATTGTCAATTGTCATCTTGACCCCAAATTGCTAGTTCGTTACACTCCTGTGTTACAAGGTTTATTTTACATGCAGTCGTCCGAAAAAAGTGTACCTTTACTAATTTTCTCCATGAAATATCCGATTTATTTCAGCTTATAGAAGGTAATAATTTTACTACGACTACCTACTAAGTAACAAACTATTAATTTCGCCATCAATCATCAATGTTGCTTCTTACATCAATTTCTGTTTGTTAGACAATCATAGGCCTTTTTTATTCATCTTGGAAGTTCACACAGGGAATCATGATTCAGTCTGTTTGGTTACATTTTCCTCTTCAAAAAAGTAAGCCAAGATACTGTAGAAATGGAAAGGTGTGCAATCTATTTACCTATTGAGTTCGAGGAGACTAAACTTTCAAATTTTGTATTTGATTGTGCAGCGTCACTTCTTTGCATTTATATGACGATATGTTTCCTAATTACATATTCTTTAACATGGCGATTGAACTCTTCTATCATTCGAATGTTGAAAGTTTTATTAAAACAGTGAAAAACGTTTCAGGTCACAGTAAAAATATTAAGCTGTACATAAAAACATATTAATACCACAAAGGAAAATGTGATGAGAGATTTACAGCGAAAGTTACAGAATTTTCCTTTGCTTGAGTTTAGCTACTGGAAGAATACTTGGAGCTGAAGTCACTGGTAACTTGTACTACCCAATTCATTCAGCCCTATTTCATCATTAGTAGTTTCCTCTCGGTAATCCAATTCTAATAATACTTCATGGCTTTTTTCTTTGAGATGGATGCCAATAAGTAGATTTGCTTTCTGCACGTCATGGGCAATTTTTGTTCACGGAATATTCTTTAATGGATTTGACTAACAAGCCATTGGCTTGCTATGGATTCATGGATGTTTCACAATCGGCTACTCATTATTAGGAACGGTTAGTATACTTGAGTACTTGAACTTTTATCCTCATACTGAATTTGATCCTTATTGGTTACAGTACAGATGAATTTATCAAATATTTTCAATTATAATTAACTCACGATCAGTTACGTTTGCAATTATACTGATTCAAGCCAAAGAGTCTAGGCTTGTATGGTATGTACGTATAAAAAAGTATAATTTCCGTCGCACCCTTTTCCCATTCTCATTATCAAATAAAAGCAACGCCCATAAATGGGTTCTTGGGAAGGGAAGACTATGCCATTCGTTTTAAAGAAAGCGTAGTGAATTTATTATTACAAGTACTTTTCTAGCTCAGCATAATATTCAATTAGTTTGATTGATCTTGGAATGTATTATTGGAATTATGTTTAACTGTTCTTCTAATGCACGATCTTAAGTAATGTGTTTTGTTAGAGTATTAAAACCAGACATTGCATAATGGCTGATATTCAGAAACAATAAAGTTTATTCATTCATTCAGTTGACAAATGTATTGCTCCAAATCATACTTTTAAAAGTTGTTTGCAAATTTGAATCCATAATAAACGACGCCCCACTTAGTTGATTGCAAAGAGTTATTAAATTATTGGAAAGTTGACACATTTTGAAAGTATTGAATTTTATGAATTTGTATTTGTTCCCTTGATATGTCTGCTTGCTTCAGTAACGTGAGCGTGGAAAACGGCTGACAAATGAAGTCCGACATGTTAAGTATTTTTACACCTGCTGTAAAATCCTCAGCAGCAAGTAAAACTAAAATAGAGCCAATTACAAGTACCACACCGGCTATGGCTATGAAGTTTAGTTGTCGTGGAATTCGATATGTTAAATCATTACTCGACATGTCTTACTTTCTCCTCGCATCCCCTTATACATTTAAATGGGATTGTGCTTGCGAGGAATTCCGTATTATCGAAATTCTGCCACAAAAGGTTACAATTTATAAATACGGGACACAAAAACTTAACTCGAATCGTAAGCTAAAAAACAAACTTTTCTTTAAATAATTGCTTGTTAAATCTTCATTTTAGATAACCGTCATAATTCTATTGGCATTGGAAATAATATTCTTGATAATCAGAGATGGTAACCGCATCCTTCAAGTTTCTTCTGATAAGAAAGATTTGCAACTTTGTTTTGAAGCTTTCAGACTTTTAGGCTCTATTTTTAGCTATAGCATGATTTTACACGCGTTTATCTGGGAAAAATCGCATTTCACCAAAATGCTCACCGCAACGAAGGGGAAAGCAACTGGTGATGATATAAAATTTTCTAAGGTAATATTTTCTTCATTATTTAACCGGATGACCGGGGAAATAATGTTCTTTGTGTTTAATCGGCAATATTTATACAAAATCAACATTCAATCAATACATTTTCCCACCACTCTTAAGTTCTTTGTTTCTAGATATTCTTGCCATTCTCATTAATCTTGGGAATTCATCTAGGAAACTTTCTGTTAACCTTTTACAATTATCAATTTATCTTAACAGACGGAATTCAAGAGATAGTTGAATCTAATTATAACACAATGCTAACTAATGTCTTAAAACTTTTACCGTTTCTCCGCCCAATTATACCGGAGGAAAACTCATTTTCCAAATTTGTTTTGAGTTATGTTGCATTCATATCCAGCATCCACGTAATGGTTACTTACTTCACAATCCTCCTTTTTAATTTGGTATTTGTGTTATTCTTCGATTCAAACATGAATAGTTTTATTAGTACTATCGAAGCTGCATCAGATAACTTTATTGAAATTGAGGTAAATAAATGCTACACTCACAGTTGAATTCAGTCATTGCATTCAATTTTCAATCAATCAGTAATGTTATTTTATGTTAAAAAGCTTCTAGAAGAATACCAAAAGCTGAAGTCACTATCGAAATGCATTAACCAATGCATCCAACCACGATTTGCGTCGCTTATTGTGTTCTCTATAATTCCGTTTTTGCCATACTTTTTGGCATCCTTTACTGATCTACAGTCTGGGGAACTAATTTTCTATTGCGGATGGATAATTACTATTCAAAAAATTGTCTTCATTGCTGCAGCTGCTTGCGCAAAGGTTTATAATTCCCAAATTATGCCCTAACAATAAAAGAACTTAAATATTGTTGAGTAAATGCAAGTTTGACTTTTAATTATTTTTTGCTATTAGACAACACAAATAAAAGAGATGTTGATAGATAGAAAACGTACACTTGAAAAGATTTGTAATGACCCTTCAGATGTTTCTACCATACTTATGGATATACCAAATGGGAATGAGCTTGGAATAAATTGCTACGGCTGCTTTAAAATGGATTACTCGTTCATTGGATCGGTAATGTTTCATTTTTATATCTGACCAAAATTTTGACTAAAATTTTAAAATGGAAACTATCAATAATTTCTACCTTTTCATTTTGTTTTCAGATTATCATCAACTCAATTACATTTGCCATTATTCTAATTCAAGCTAAAGAATGAAAGAGCGATTATTACTTTCATCTCATCATAACTCATAATGGTATTTGCAGAATTCTAGGCAAATTAAGAAAATGTATATAAATAAAAGAAGTCAGAATAATGTATTTAGTATTCGCTTTGCATTATTCCTGTACAGAGCAATGTACACCAAATATTTTTTGACACATTACGTATAACTTAATAAAATGGAAGCCATAAAATGTCCGCCTTATGCCAACACTATCATAATTATGGAACATTTTGCACTATTTGATCCTAATAACTTTAAGTGGTTCATACTAATTTATGAGTGACCTAGTTTTTGGCAAAGTACAATGACAATATTAACATTTGCATGGTTTAAATGTAATATACATATTACTTGAGTTGCCAAAAATAACACAATTCGAGAGAAGTTAACATATGTTTGCCTTTATTTATTATGAAAATGACTGAAGTTTTGCCATTGCACATTGTAAATCAACGTGTAATTTCATTAGATCCAAGTCCGTCCGTCGATATGTATATTTTTTAGTTAAACCCCGGATTTTCAAGACTGTTTTGATGTCATAATGAAACCAAAAGCTATGGTCCTATTCCGTTTAACCCAAAAGAGTTTATCTGTCAACTCCAAGAACCTACAAGAACATACCCCTAAGCCAACATTTCCAATAAAAAATGTAGCCTTCATTGAAGCATTTTTTGATAGTAACTTTCTCCTCCTCGTAACAGGATTTAGTTTCAGATGGGACCCCAAAGTAAAAAAGTTTGGTATCATTGAATTTCTTCCACAAAAGGTAAAACAAAATTAGCTAAATATACACAAATGAATATCTTTATATACTTTCAAATATTATAACTAACTTCATTGCTTCATTTATCCTGAAGATTTTGTGCAACATTCTACTCATAGTGGAAATAATCTACGCAGTCACAAATAACCCACTGGCATTCAACAAGATATCCTCTCAAAAGGAAGATCTTCAACAGTTTTTCCATTTAAGCGGAAATATTGCATCCTGCATGTTGTATATTTATTTATTCTACATGGCTAATTGGAAAAAGAATGATTTACAAGAGTTATTAGCAATTATTGAAAGAAAAATGGATCCAGATCCAAGCCAGTACCAAAAGGTAAGTAAAAACCATCATAAGTGTTACATGATCACGAAATTCTTTACCTGAATAATATTTTTCGTTTCCCCAGAAACGGCTGTACCTCTTAGGTTTTTTGACTCTTCAATTCATTACTTTATACGCTGGCTACTCCTACATTGCAGCAAATGAAGATGGACTTCATGCAGGAATACAATCCTTCTTCACCACCTGGGTTGACAGCGCTTCAAAAAACTTTCCAATGTTGATGGAGGCGATGCCAACTAAAAATTCGTATTCATACATCTTGCTGAGCTATGCAACACTCTTTCCCCTTCTACATTCGGATTTTACTTTTTTCAGCTATATTCTCTTTAATTTGGTTTTTACTGTTTTTATTCGTTCTAATTTGAAAAGTTTTCGAAAACTTTTAAACGAATTAAGCATCTGCGGAGATAAAATTGGTTCAACACAGGTCTGTTTATTTTAACATTCTTATTTTTTCGTCTGTCCCAACTATATAATAGTATGTTTCCTCAAACTTCAAGAAATGTGTAATACAAATATTATATTCTAGCTATTTGACGAGTACATCGAGCTCAAAGTGTTTATTGACAGCACCAACAAATACATTCAGTGTTTGTTCTTCATACTCACAATGAGTACAGTTGCTTTTGTCTCTCATGTTTTGTCCAATTTTTCAAATATGGATGGTTATGTGGTCAAACTTTACGTTGTAGGGTGTACTTTAATTCATACAACATTCTTTCTGGCTGCAGATGCATGTTCTGAGGTGAAAAAAATCTAATAATTACTGGATAAATTAGTCATATACTCATATTGTTAACTGTGGGCATTCGGATTTGAGAAAATGTTCTTGTTTTACAGACAGCAGAAATTAAAAAAATATTGGTTTGCCGAAAAAGAGAACTTGAAATGATTTGCAAGGATCCATCCGATGTGCTTGTTATGATCATGGATATAGTTAATGGGAATGAACTTGGTATTTCTTGCTATGGCTGTTTCACAATGAATTATGGCATAATTGCAACTGTAAGCTCAAATCTATAACATTCAAACAAATATAACATGACATGTAGATAAAAATTTAATTAGAGAATTTTTGAAAAATGAGAATGAATGAGTCAATTTTTTTTAATTTCAGATGATACTTAATAGCATTACTTTTGCTATTATACTGATACAAGCAAAGAATTAAAATTAAACGTAGTTCGTTAAAACTTTTTGCATACATTTATTAGAAATTTGTTCTTCACACATATTGAAAAGGAATTTAAAATTTCATGACACTTTGTATCTAAAAAAATAAAAACACTACACTTCCAGCTTATACGGAGCTTTTTAAAATGAAATTAAATATGGCTCAAATTTTATTTCGTAAAATTCTTTTGACTAGTATTTGCTTACATACAATTTAATCAATTAAAACTTTGCGATAATTTGATGCATTTTCTATTTGAGTTAGAAAATCATATTATTGTTAGGCGAGGCTCTCTGTCCTACAAAAAAAATGTTCCAAGAAATATGCAAATTGACATTCTATACCCTTATGCTTGATATACATATTTTCTAAATGAAAGTTCTAATACTCTAAAGGAAGTCAAAAGTCTAAAATAATATTTTGTATATATTTTATTTTGGAACAGTTCCTGTTTACTTTAAATTATACTTTTTAGCATCCTAATTTAAAAAATATTTGCTTGCTTCCATTTGTATTATGGCACATAGATACACTCGGTCAAAAAAGTAATCGAACACTTTGTGGTTTTTTGTTCGGCTGGTAATACCGCGCTTATCGTGGCTCAAAAATATGTTTAAAATGTATCATTAGAAAGAGAATTTTCTGGTGGTTATGTAGCAAATTTAATTTTACCTCATACCCTTCGCTAGTTCGTAAAATATTTGAGAACAACCCTTTAAGTGAAAATTATGGCAAAAAAAGTAATCGAACAAAATAGTTATTTTTCAAGAGTCATAGCTGTAGTTTTTCAAAAATGGGATTAGCAGCAAGTGGGACCTCCGTTTGCAGCAATGACAGCTTCTAGACGACTAGGGAGGGAATTTACGAGATTTTGGGTGACATCCGGGGTCACACTTACCCAGATTTCCCGAACTTTCTCCTTAAGGGCTTGAATGTTAAAAAAATATGTCTCACGAAGTCCACACTGGATCTCGTCCCAAAGATGTTGAAAAAGGTTGATTTCTGGTGATCAGGCTGGCCATTTCAACACTTTGAACTTCTTTTCCTCGAAGAAATCCTTCACTTTCCTGGAAGCATGCTAGGGGTTATTAACTTGCATAAACGTAAGTTTCTTCTCACGCTTCAATTTCCGAGCAATTTGTGGTGAATTATTGCTTAAAATATCGGCATTAAGGCCAGCATTTATTATAGAGTTGATAAACTCTAAGTTTCGGACTCCATTTCAAACCATGGAGCGATTTCTTGGGCCTTTCCATACCTTGGGTGATCTATCAAACTCAAAAATGTTTATTTTGGACTCGTCGCTATATAATATGGAGTTCCTGACAATATTGGTATGAAGAAGGCCCCCAAAAGTGCTCCAAACAAAGTGCCTGGTTCCACCGGTGAAGCATCTCGGATACAGTACCATGGTATGGGTGTCTATGGCTAAAAAGGGAGCAGGAAACTAAGAGTTTTTGCCATCTTAAATGGATGCTGGGGTTTAAGTCATCATTTTGAGCAATAATTGGTAAAAAACTTCTCGGAAATTTTAGCGTGGGATGAAGTTTACGTTTATGCAAGGCAATGACCCCAAGCATACTTCCAACAAAAAGAAGGATTTGTCCGAGAAAAACAAACTTAAAGTGTTGGAATTGTCAACACAATTATCAGAAATCAACCCTTTTCATCATCTTTGGGACGAGAAAGAGTGTAGACTTCGTAATACCTCCTCTTCCAACATTCCAGCCCTGAAGGAGAAAGTTCGGAAATCTGGGAGAATGTGACCCCGGATGTCACCCAAAATCTCACAAATTCCCTTCCAAATCACCACGAAGATGTCATTGCTGCTAATGAATGACCTACTTGCTGCTAATTCCATTTTTGAAATACTACAGCTATGACTCTTGAAAAACAACTATTTTGTTCGATTACTTTTTTTGCCATAATTTTCACTTAAAGGGTTGTTCTCAAATATTTTACGAACTAGCGAAGGGTATGAGGAAAAATTAAATATGCTACATAACCACCAGAAAATTCTCTTTTTAATGATACATTTAAAACATATTTTTGAGCCACGATAAGCGCGGTATTACCAGCCGAACAAAAAACCACAAAGTGTTGATTACTTTTTTGACCGAGTGTACATATTACTATTACTTATACATATATAGATGCATACATAAAAGCAGTTTAGTGAGATAAGAGATAACATAAACATTCAAGAGTTTCAAGCATAAGTAAGTATATTGTATAAGCCTTAAAATAGGATTAAAACCGACTAACAAGAAGCGTTACAAGAAAATCCAAAAACTTTCCAACAAACTCCCCAAAAGTACTCTTATTCATTGCATAAAAGGGGTAAGATATTTTCAATATAATCCGAGGGCAATTTTCAGCAAATTTGCGAAACAAGGATCTCCTTCTACAGTGGTTTTGGAGAGGAAAATATAGACAGGATGCACGGACCGGCTGACTTCTGAGTGAAATCTAAAATGCTAGTGAAGGTTGAATGTGGAGATGTATGATGTTTGGGATGCAACAGAATTGGAGCTAGGTGTTGAGGTATGTGATGGGATAAATATGCAGTACATCAAAAACTTCTCTGTTTCCAAGCATGCGTCATACACAAGTCTTTTGCTGTCTCCAAAAGGTCAAATATTTTTTACATAGCAAGGTATGGGTTGTGATGCATCAAAATGAAGCTACTGGAAAGAACAGCTCATAAATGGGGCTCCCAAATTCTTAGGTGACCCCAGTGTGACCTTTGACCTCATAAAAGTAAAAATAATGTTCTAGAGGAGGGGATCACTCACGGAGATTTGTTGGAGAGAATCACTGAGAGGTTTTGAAAGCAATCTCTTAGTGGGTAGGGAGGGATCACTCAGGAGGTGTATCAAAGTGTTTATATGCGTATCAATGTATTTTAAAGGTACATCATTACATCTCGAACTGTCGGGTTTATTATGTACCTTTAGGTATATATTGAAAAGACTCAGGATGTCGTCTGTCCGTCTGTCCGCACGATAACTCAAAAACGGTTTGACTTTTTTGAATTCTGCTTTCACTAATCGATATCTTAGGTCAAAAGTAAGGTCAAGTTCGAAGATGGGTCAAATTGGTTTAGGGGAACTACTAGGTCAAAGGTCAGGTCAATGTTTTTGAATAGTAAGACATGGGTTGTGACATATCAAAATGAAGGTACTGGTGAGAATAAATCAGTGAAACTATTTTTGAAAGTTTTTGATGGCCCCAACGTGACCTATGACCATGATAAGGTCAAATATTTTTTGTGATAGTAAGGTATGTATTATGATGATGCATCAAAATGAAGCTACTGAAGAGAACAGTTCATTAATGGGGCTTCTAAATTCTTAGGTAACCCCAGTGTGACCTTTGACCTTATAGGTGGGGATCACTCAGAAGGGGAGGGGGAATCGTCATCCTTTGTAATAGTTATGGCGTCGCTGGGTAACAGAGATGAATAAAGTACCCTGACAAATATTGTAAGTTACCAGCGCAGCGGAACACGTCAAACGGAAACCTTGAAACAGGACGACAATACTGCTGATGACGGTGATGACACTGATGACTTCAAATCCAATGTGGTAGAAATAAATCATAAGCAAGTGAAAAAATGTAAGTTATCCATTGCAAAAGTTTCATCACTTTCACACCTTCTGGATCGGGAGGAGGGTCAATCCTTACAGGCCGTTAAACCAGATAACTGTAAAAGCTATGAAAACATGACTGAAGATCTAGAACATTTGCCCCATGACACAAAGTCATGTATTGAGGAAACGATAATCAAAGAAAAAATCCTGACCTGAAAAAAGGAATGTTTGGAGTTAATGAAATGAGACCTGAGTAGATCTTTTCATGTTGATGATGATGATAATGCTGTACATAGATACTGATTGGAGAAACGTTCGAGCTAGCAAGATAAATAAACTTCAGAGTAGCAATCTAAACTCTTTGTTACGTGCCGTGAAAAATTCTTGCTCACAGGAACACTTTAAATTATTAAAAAAATAATGAAAATAAACAGTAACAAAATTGTCGCAGATACGTACATTTACGAAAAACAAAGTGAAATCAATTGATTTTTAAAATTTTATTACATGATATAGAACCTTAAATTATATTCACAAATCATTGTTTAGAAAATTTACATGTGCATACTAAGTCTTCGAAACTTACAGCAGAAACGCATTTTTCGTCGAATACATATTTTTTGTCGTTAGCTACAACGTTCACAAAATATCATTGTGAGTTTTCACAAATTGGAAATCACTACCAACTTTCCTTGATCTTTTACTGGAATTATCTTGTTGACACACTAGTGCTAAAAAATTTAATTAATTTATGTACTAAACTAATATTCAATATTACTACCCAAAACTACAAATATACTATTCCATATTTGTTTCATATGAATTACATTTTTTGTAATTTACAAATTTACAAATTTTTACTTCCAGATGAATGTTTTTAATCATCACTCGATAATACTTCCCTCATAATTTTTGTCACGATAAAGTTTGGAAACTGTAAATAATGCTTAATTCAAAAAGTCCAAAAAATTTAAGCAAATTCTTATCACTTTAATAATTTATAAATACTCTAAGCAATAATTATATTAATTATGTATTCAATAAAAATTTAAAAAAAATATTCGATTATAAATAAACCATATAATGATAAGTTCTAATCTTAAAAACTCACCTTGTCAACTATAAAATTTATACGTCATTAGCTTTTAAAAAACTATGGAACATTTATCTATATTTCTAACCGTAGAACCACAAAGAAATGTTTACTAGCAATATAATGTTATACTACGTCATGCAGAGGAAGATTTGAGTTGTTTTCAAGTTTCCATTAATTCAACTAATCCCTGATATCTTCTTAATCTGAACTTACAATCAAGCTTTGTTTGCACGGAATTTTTATATACGAATGTAATATTATTTTGCCCCATCATTCATTTAACCCTTTTTCTAAACGAAAGACAAGTGCAAATCGAGGAGAGAGCACTACGGCACTGTCCACCCCTGTAGTTCCTTCACTGGACGCAATTTTGGAACAGCAACATCAATCACTCTTACTACAGCCTCTATTTGAAATGACCGGAAATGTGAGTTTGTAAAGTGAAGTACGTGTAATTTTCCCTAGGAAACAAGCTTCTATAAGGTTATCCAAATGCTTCAAATCATCAATAACTACAAACTTACTATTCGTGATTCATACTACCCTATGGGCTTTCAATTTTTTGCAATTTATACATTTTACAAACCAAATTGATTATTTAGTTCTTAAATTTACAAACTTTGACTGCCAGGTGAAATTTCCTCCAAAGCATCACTAACACTTTCGTCATAATTGCTATGCTACGTTATGGCAAGTCGTAATAATAAAATGATTTGTGCTAAAATGCAAACCCAAATTTAAATAATGTCCCAAATTAAAAGAAAATTTTACTACTACTATTATTATTCATCCCATCCCCAAAACAACAAAAAATAGACTATGTATTAAAAATAGTACATAACCATCTAGAAATCCCGTTAAAACAGGCAAATTTTAAGTAACAATACACTATAAAACAGTGCAATTAAATCTTAACACTCCATAATATTCGCTTCGAGATAAAAGGTTAACATAAACACATATACATATAAATAGAGTTCCCTTAAAAATCAAAAACCATTCTATACTCTGTACAATCCATCATTATGGGTGAATTTGTTCTAAAAAACACGCTCGAATCTCAAATTTTAGTGAATTGATTTTTTGTAATATCTTAAAGCTCCCGAGGAGTAGAATGATTTGGGACAGTCACAAGGTCACAACAAAGCAATCATTTTTCTCCTACATGCTTCCGGATGTGGTTATGTAGGTAGTCCGTCCGTGCAAATGCTGTTTCGCAAAAGGGACATTCATGCGGCTTTTCACGAGTATGAATGAGACGATGGCGTTCAAAGCTGCATTTTCTAGCAAACAAAACATCACACATTTCACAACAGAAGGGTTTTTCGTTTAGATGTGTGTGAATATGTCGGTTAAGTTCAGCAACGCTTGAAAAATTCTTATTGCAAATTACACAATCAAAAGCGTTTCGGTTTTTGTGAATTCTAGAAACGTGTGCTTTCAAGCTATGTTTAGAGGTATATGCTTTTGGGCAACAGACACATGCATATTTCT
The DNA here is from genome assembly GCA_964034955.1 of Orchesella flavescens. Taxonomy (NCBI): domain Eukaryota; kingdom Metazoa; phylum Arthropoda; class Collembola; order Entomobryomorpha; family Orchesellidae; genus Orchesella; species Orchesella flavescens. The sequence goes on along the minus strand of OZ035954.1, from coordinate 39,015,985 downwards.
TATGGTCATAGTCGTGAGTTTTTAAGTGTGCATCCAAATTTGATTTTGTACTAAATTCCTTGGCACATTCCTCACACATATATGGCTTTAGTTTAATGTGAACAATTCGAATATGTTGCTTTAAATTACGCTTTCTGGTGAACTTCCCTCCACATTGGTCACATTGAAAAGGATGATTTTCTGTGTGAAGTTGTCGGTGCTTGCGCAAATGTGCTTTTATGCGAAATTCCGTCCCACAAGTTTCACATTTATATGGTTTCTTTACAGTATGAGTTATGAGGTGTCTTTTACGGATTTCAGTGCAGCTGAAAGCCCTTTGACATATATGACACTTATAAGGCTTATCTCCAGTGTGGGATCTCATGTGGCTTTTTAACCTGTAACTTGTTGGAAATTTTGTACCGCACATGAAACATTTAAAACGTTTCTCTTTGTGCAAAAGCATGTGCCTGTTTAAGGAGCTGTTTGAGCTAAACGAGTTTTTACACACTGAGCAACGAAAAGGTTTCTCGCCAGTATGCGATCGTACGTGGACTTCCAACTTGTGGTTGTCTTTAAAGGTTTTTGCACAAAATAAACAACAGTGTCTTCTTTTCACGGTACCACTCATTTTAAACTAATGTGCTTCAACTTAATCGGATGTTTAAAAAGTCGCAAACACTCCTAGAAAGTTAAAAGTATGAGAAAAATTATTTTTATACAATGTTGAATAAGTTGTAAATGTCTGAGAGAAATTGCTCGCATGGCATTGAAAAGTTGTCACGAATAGTTTTTACTAAGCTGAATTTTCTTAAAAGCCCAAAAAAATATTTTAAAGCAATCAAAACTTACTTTGCTTACCAAATATCTTTTGCAGCGTAACGAACGGAAATTGTTAATGATGATGACGATGATACATACAAATATGTTCTGAATCGATAAGCTAATTTGATGGCACTTTTGAGGAAAAATCACAAAGTAAATTAGCTCCTAAGAAATTACAACACAAGAAACTCGTAATTTTTGAAGCCCATGAAATCTCAGAGTATTTCTACTTTTGTGGAGGAAAATGTAGATAGGATGCACGGACCGGCTGTGACTTAAAAGTGAAATCTGAAATGCTTATGAATGCTGAATGTGATGTATGAGATACACCAGAATTAGAGCTAGTTGTAGAACGTGGATGAGGCATGTGGTGGGATAAATATGCGGTGCATTAAAAACTCCTCCCTATCTCCAAGGTTTGTCCCACGCATCATACTATGATGCTTGAGAAAAACCATCCCGTTGCATGTCTCCCAAAAGGTGGATCCGGCTTCTAAGAGAAAGAAATAAAGGGATTATATACTTATATATAGCTCACAACCATTGCCTTCACCATATCATAAAGTACTTACTATCAACTCAGCTTATGTGAAACCAGGCAAGGATGCTTCACAAAAAGCAAGCGTACCTTTAGCTTCAATATGAAAAATATATTTTTCAGCTCAAAATCAAAACATGCAGTTTGTTAAAATTGATTTTACCAGTGCGATGCTGCAACGCAACGTATAAAACCATGATTTTATGTAACCAAAAACTTTTTGAAATGAATTCTTTTTGCAACCACACTATGTTAGACTTTACGCAAGACATTTTTGAACGAGTATGCAAAAGGAATTTGTGGTACTTATGTACCCCCTAAATTTTGCATCTTTAAAATGAGCTGTTTAAAACAAATCTGAAATGCTTGTGAAGTAAAATGTGGAGATGTGTAATACATAGGGGATACAACAGAATTGGAGCTAGCTGTAGGACGGGGATGTGAAGGGATATTCAGTGTAATCTCCTTTATATGTTTAGAGCTCTTACATTCCGTTCATAAGAAAAGGGAGCAAAGGGATTATACTAATAGGTAGCTCGCTACCACTGACTTGACCATACCATAAAGTACACTTCTCAACTCAGTTTAAGGGAAACCAAGAAAGCGTGCTTTACAACAAGCAACTGCCCCTTCAAGTTTCAATATAAAAAGTACTTTGCCAGCTTAAAAGCAAACCATACATTGCATTCAAATTTATCTTACCAGCAACGCATAAACTGGTATATTTTTATAATACTAAAAATTTATGAATTCTTTTGTTTCTCGGTACTTACGTGCATTATGAGTGTACATAACTATACGTTTCGTAGAAAAAAGCTGAAAATTTTCAGCTTTGAAAGTAAAGTATCCCTTTTTAATATTTTTTTTTATTGTCAACCATACTATGTTAGCCTTTACACAAAGCATTATATTAAGGGTACACGGAAAGTTATTTTAAAATAAGTAAATAAAAATATTTTTGAAGGAGTATGCAAATGAGATTTGTGGCACTTATGTATATGCTAGAACCATACTATCGCCGTCTCCTTAATTTTTTAACTTTGCATCTTTAACACGACCTGCTTAAACAATGCTTACATGACATAGTACAGAACAAACCTATGCCCCTCTTAACGTCATATCAGATAATGCTGATTTCGGGCATTCAAAATGGTATGCATTGAGTATCTGGCATCCAGTAGAAACTGCTACAAACTAACTGCTACTACAATAACTGTTACTAAAATAACTGCTACCGACAAAAACTTCTACCACCAAAAAACTTCTACGACAAAAACCTCTACTCATGATTTTTAAAAAAAAAATATAGCAATTTAAGTAGACACATAATATTTTTTGGTTTTTTGGTTCATAATCGAGTTTTGGAAAGCTTGCCGAGATCTAATAAACCTCAAAACTGGCAAAGTATATAGGAACCTGCGCTCTAGCATTTATTCTGCAATAAAGTTAGCATAAGCTATGTGTCTGAGTAGTTCATTGGTTTAGAAAAGTTTTTAAAATTTTCAGCAGTATGGCTGCTATTGAGAAAATTCCAAAATTTTGACATTTAAACATTTAGGTCACAGACATAGGTCACGCTGGGGTCGTTTCTCAACTTTGATAATAGCATGGTTGAGTTTTTATCGAAAAATAGCATCATTTTGATGTATCATAACTAGTAGTCGCAACGGGATGAGAAAACCCATTTTTGTCCCGGGAAACAATCTCATTTAGTAACATTCGGGTCCTGCATGTATTTCTGGGTTCTCGATAACATTATGCGTACATGCTTCATAATTAACTAAACCACTTGTTAGTTACCAAATTTTAGGTTAGTAACATTTTCACTATGTAAAATGTGCATATAAGACACAGAACGGGACCCGACTGGGAATCCCGGAATGTATCAACAGAATTCGAAATCTCAACGAGAAACCCGTTGCGACCACTAATCATAACCCATGTTTTGCTACTAAATTTTTTTGACGTTGACCTTTGACCCAGTTACCGTTACAAAATATTGCTACAGTTTTAACTTTAGACTTCAGATTTAAGTAGAAAAAAAAATTATATAACCTTTGATATTGATATAGTGAAAAATAAAATCAAATTTTGTGTAGTAGAAGTTTTAGTGGGTAGCAGTTTTTGTTGGTAGACGTTAATTTTGGTAGAAGTTTATTACGTAGCTGAAGCGAGAGCATTCAGCGAAGTAATGGTTTTACTCTAACTGTCTGTCCGTCCGTCTGTCCGTGCGCACTCTCCTGGTCACATACATTGATCGATTTGGACGAAATTTGGTACACAGGTAGCACTACTCAAGAGGACCTCTGGGAATACTTTTCAGCCAAATCGGTCAAACGGTTCGAAAGTTATAGGCGGATGAGTTCAGAAACTCATCGATTTGGCTGAAATGTATATGTATACGTAAGAAATGCATAGCATCCGTGTGGATGTCCTTGTGCATAACTCCGGAATCCTGTCCTTGTGCATAAAGCCAGAATCCGGAATGGAATTCTACAAGTAATGCTTTAACTACGTTGGGAGAGGATTGCAGAGGTGGGTATAGAGAGAGAGAGAGGTGGTGGAGGAGATTTGGTGGGCATGGGGGAGGGGGTTTGGAGGTGATCACTCAGCGCCTGTTTCAGCTACGTCTCTGGCCTGCTTACTAGCAGTTTATTCATAGCAGTTTGTGCGGTAGACGTTTTTTTGGTAGCAGTTTCTACCTAGAACCGAGTATCTTTCATGGTCATTCTGGTTGGATGTTCCTTTCTGTTCATTTCCTTTCTATCATGGACTGGAGACTATTTGATGATATAAGATACTGGATTCCTCTATAAATTTTCAATAACTAAAGATCTACTTGTATTCCTGTAAAATGGTGTTTGTGCAGTTTATGATTAAGGTACTTTCATCTGCAGTGCCCGGCCTTGTCTACGTACGGCCTAGCAATGACTTGGAAGTACGGCTTGCACATATGCTAACAGGTATGAGATGATTTTAGCAAGTGAATTTACTGTGAGTAGCGTTATTACGTAGCTGAAGCGGAGCATTCAGCGAAGTAATGGTTTTACTAAAACTGTCTGTCTGTCTGTGCGCACTCTCCTGGTCACATACATTGACCGATTGTGAACAAATTTGGAACTCAGGTAGCACTACTCAAGAGGACACTTTTCAGCCAAATCGGTCAAACGGTTCAAAAATTATAGGCTCGAAAGTTCAGAAACTCATCGATTTGGCTGAAACGTATACGTAAGAATTGCATAGCATCCGTGTGGATGAGCTTGTGCTTGATGCAGAATCCGGAATGTTATTATGCTTTTACTACGTTGGGAGAGGATCGCGGAGATGGGTTTAGAGGGCGGAGGTGGAGGAGATTTGGTGGACGTGGGGAGGGGGTGTGGAGGAGATCACTCAACGCCCTCTTCAACGTCTCTGGCCTGCTTACTAGCAGTTTATTTTGTGTAACAATTATATAGCACACGTCTACACGTTTTGGTAGTAAACTCATCGATCACTTTATCGAAACATATGTCTTTAGCTATTTGATGTTCAATAGAAAGAATGGAGAGGTTACTTATTCGCTGCTGTCCCATTATAGATCTTAAATAGTTTTTGATAATCTTTAACTTGAAGAATGGCCATTCGTTACTTGCAGCTCACTGGAAGTGTGATAAAAATTTGCAGTGCCGTCCTAAAATTGGAAAACTGTTGAAGCAGTCCATACTTCAAGTATGATACTTGACTAAAATGTCTGAAATGGCAATTGGAGAATAGACAAGCATCATAAACTAGCATGCTGCACTTAATCTCGTCCCATTTTGTTGACGTAGTTTCCTTCCGGAAAAACTTTGAAGCTATTACAGCATCTCGTTTTGACTTTCCAATTCTAACTTCTTTTTTTTACACAGCCCGGGCATGTAAATTCCTTTTTTCTGAGTCCGGGTGCCCAATTGTCCCCCATTTCCTAAAAAACCCGGAATCCGTATTTGAACACGGATTTTTTAAGGAACAACACGAACACGAAACAACTCGCAATTATTTATTGGTGTTCTTGTTTACAGTATAAATCAGTAAACACAACTTACAAGGGAAGGTTTTCAACTGAAGTCTAAGTTAAGACACACCAAATATCGATTCTAGGGTAATTTTATGCACTGAAAACGATTCTGAAATCAGTTTGCTGTAAAATTAAACTTTTGAATTTACATGTTATTTAAATGGAGCAATATGAAAACGCTTTTGACTACATTTCTACTCCGCAGATGGTATTTTTTTGGGATTTCATCTACTATTTTTGTAAAATATTTTATTCTAACATTATTTTAAGTATAAAAATTAAGTTTGAAGTAGTTTTGAGCGAAACTTAAATTTAAACTTCATTTACCATGGCAGTTACCATTCCAACTACCACTTTTATAAATTCAAAAGTTGAGTTTTACAGCAAACTGATTTCAGAATCGTTTTCAGCGCATAAATTACCATAGAATCAATATTTAGTTTGGCTTAACTCAGACTTCAGTTGAAAACGATCCCTTGTTAGTTAAACATTTTTTGCCGTCAGGAAACATATTTTGTTTACAATTTCCATGCCCGGTAGAGCCGCTTACTTCCCTTTTATGTGCCACAGATTCAAGTTTTTTATTTGATGAGGGGCCATTATTGTTTTAATTTTACAATTTTCCTTCAATGTCTACTGATTTGAAAATATTTTGACTGGCAAAAGTTTTTATAGACATTGAATGAATTTACAAAGCTAACCTAAATGATGAAAGGATGAATTTGTAAAATAAACTGCTAGTAAGCAGGCCAGAGACGTTGAAGAGGGCGTTGAGTGATCTCCTCCACACCACCTCCCCCCATGTCCACCAAATCTCCTCCACCACCTCTCTCTCTATACCCACCTCTGCGATCCTCTCCCAACGTAGTAAAAGCATTACTTGTAGAATTCCATTCCGGATTCTGGCTTTATGCACAAGGACATGATTCCGGATTTATGCAATTCTTACGTATACGTATACACTTCAGCCAAATCGATGAGTTTCTGAACTCATCCACCTATAACGTTCGAACTGTTTGACCAATTTGGCTGAAAAGTATTCCCAGAGGTCCTCTTGAGTAGTGCTACCTGTGTACCAAATTTCGTCCAAATCGATCAATGTATGTGACCAGGAGAACCATAACGGACAGACGGACAGACAGTTTTAGTAAAACAATTACTTCGCTGAATGCTCTCGCTTCAGCTACGTAATAAATGACTAAAGTGTGATTGCTACAACTAGTGAAAATGCGCAAAACATGAAACGGCTTGCAGCAAGGTCAATGAAACCTCTTTGTAAGACTTCAAGTCAAGCATTTAAATTTATATGCCGAATTTTTATTGTGTCGCCTGAGTCGGTACGGCCTGTTATAGCGGTCCGGCCTAGCAATCGTGTGCTAGCTTGTGCTATCGTAGGCCGGGCCCTGTTCATCTGTTCTGACTATTCCAATATTTATATTAATATTTTAACAGGATGCATAAACCGTTTTTCTGAAATAAAATCCATACGTTTAGTATAAATTTAAATCCCAGCATGAAATGTTTCTATAAATCATTATCACGTCCTTTTTACGACTATCCGCAAAATGAGTAAAAAGGTATCGTAATGAAATAATTTCGGTGCGAGGGCTCGACTCATTCACTTTTCTTAGCTTTGACATTTGCTTTGTTGTGTATGTTTCCAGGCTCAGATACATTTGCTTTCAAATGAACTACACTTCAAAGCACTATGATGTATAATTGAGATTCGCATGACAAAAGTGGTTTGGGGTACATTTTTTCGAAGTTGTCGATGCGAGCATACTCTCCATGGTTCTATATCAAATTAAGCATGGAGAATCTGATAAGACAACTTTTAGACCTCTAAAGTGGGCGGTTTAGTAGATACCTTTAAAGAACATGGTTTTTGGCGGGTTTTTTTAAATAACTTTTCTTTAAAATTATGAAATCAAAAACTTCCACAAAGTGCGCACCCTACTGACTTTCACGAAGTTATTGTGATTCTTTTGACACCAAAATCATGAAAATCCACCTGCGCAAACCCCGGAAGTCGTGGTTTTCATTTTTCAGTTTGAGTGAGGACATGAGGCGGTATATTTGAATCCGGAAGGCAAATCTCGAAATTTTATTTTTTCTTTACAAATGAGCTACGCATTCCATGAAAATCCATTTTTGAACGTTTTCACTTGTTTCATGCCTACAGTGACTAAAATATTTCATCCATTTAACAATTTATCCATTTTGTAGCAAAATTTTTTTTTGCCTGAACAATAAAATTTTAAACTCCATTTTCTCTTGAACTACTCAACCGATTTGTATGATTTTTTTTGTAGTGGATGTCTTATGACACAATTAAACTAGTTATATTACAAATGTTTGAAAAAACTTATGAAACTTCAAAATAATAAACATTTTAAAAAAATTTACTGGTATAATGTTTTGTAATGTCATTGAATTTCAAAATAAATTTTCTTTAACCTTAAAGTATGATCATTATGGTTTTTCCGGCTTCTACATTATATTCAGATACTAAACAATTGGAGCTGGATTTTGAATCAAGTTTTCAAATACCTTGATCTGAGTTTATGAGAGGATTAAGGATTGTGGGATATATTAACCCTCATATTACGGCTTGAGTTCGTGCAATATAAAATACCATGTCCAGAGTATTTTTAGGTTTCAAATAAACGTACGTTAAATATGCGTAATAGGAGGTTGTATTAAGTTTGCTTAATGCAACCAAAAACCGCCAGCATGTTTAAGTTATAATATCCTACAAAAACAAATTGATTTTTGAAGTACTTTGGGATGATATGAAGAGAATCCCACACTACCTGCACGTTAAAACTTGATTTCGTTCTACTTCATATTTAGTTAGCTAAAGAATTATGAGTCCAGCATTGTAAACTTGTTCGTCTTAATTTTATTGAAACATTGCACTAAATTTTTAAGGCTATATTGTAATCAAAACTGTACTCAGAAAAATTTAATTGGTGCAATCAAATTGAATATTATAACATTCAAAATGTTCTAGTGTATTGCATTTTATACACAAAATCAAATACCGATTAAGTTAACAAATGTGTTGAATAACTTATAGTTACGTATAATTACAAGTGAAAAATTTCATTACGCTAACATTTAATTTGTGGTTTTTTAATTGAAGTATACATTTGATTATAGACTTCAAGGATTATAGTTTTATTTCATAGTATTCTTCCTCAGTTTCCAAATTTATTGCAAACAGTTCATTCTCTATGTCATCAAAATTTTCCATGTCATGGACTGGGTCTGTCTTCTGTTGAAAAAGAGTGAGTCGGGAAAAGTGTGGAATTTCTGGTTCTTACAGTAAACCAATAACTTCATGTGGAATCACAGCAGTCTTTTTTGCACTCTGTTTCCTGCTTAATGAATAAGTAGAAATAACAGGGTCTGATGTATCTAATGATCGATTACAAACGTCTTCAAGGTTTTGCTTTCTTCCAATTTTTCTTGCGTGGTGTAATCTATCATGTTTGTAAACCTTATTCTTCGACTCTCCAGCTTCCTCTGAGTACATTCCGAGAGGTAAAACAGAATTTTTTATAATATCCTTACCATCAGGCTTGTATAATCCCACTTTTTTTACCTCAGGATTAAGCATTAAGGATTAATCATCGAAATTTTCTGGGATTAGATAAGTGATTAATTTGAATTATTTTCCTGTTATTTTAATCACACTTGGGATTAGATTAAGTCCGGGAAAGCTGGATTAATGATTAATGGATTAATTAATCTGATTAATAATCACATTATGAATTAACCATAAAATTTGTATTGATTTTTTCATAGAATCAGCTAACAATCTTGTTCTACAATCACCATACTCTAAAATTTTAAAAACGTGATGTAGATATATCCGACATTTGGTAAAGAAATAAACAGTGAAATCCTTCAATTAATTTTTATACGAATACAACCCTGAACTTTTCAATCTAAATGTTGGTTTTGTGCATTGATAATTCGAAAAGCATCACTGTTTTAAACACTTTGACAATTCATATCTGAAGAGGAATCTTAAATAGTCAATTTGGCACGCCTGCAGAATCTTCCAGAGCGCGAGAGCATTGCTCGCAGAACATTGCTCAGTATTTTGCAGAATTTACCAAAATGTTCTGCAGAACTGAAATTTTTTTTCGAAATTTGGCTTGCACAAAAAAGTTTTCTGCGACTCGCAGAAATTTTTTTTGTCATTGCAGAACATGACATTTTCGCTCGCAGAACACATGGAAGATTCTGCAGCCGTGCAATTTGGACGGGTGTAGAATAATTCGTACCATAAAATGACCCAAATCAGGCTAACTACATGTAATATTCGCTTCAGAATTTAAATTTCAATCCAAGCAAACACATTCTAAGCAGCATCCTCTATAAACGATCGAGGACAACTATTTTCCACATAAATCTATCGGAAGAATCGAAAATATTATAAAAAATCTATGAATATTTACCTTATTTATCCTCAAATTAATCCCAAGTGTGATTGATTAATCAGATTAAATTATGAAAATGAGAAATATTGGGATTAGGGATTAATTGATTTTTTCAGGATTGGTGGGATTAATAGATTAAGGATTAATGAAATTAATTTTAAATGGCGGGATTAAGGATTAATGATTAGATTAATCCTTAATCTGATTAAATGGATTAGATTACTAATCCAGGGATTATACAACCCTGCTTACCATGTATCAAAATTTCATGTGCAATCGCCGTCATGTAGCACCATGAGTATTTCGCGACAAATAACTTTGCGGTGTTTGTACAAAACTCGCCAAACTTGTCTGCATTAATAGGAAAATGGCACGAAATTGCGATAAGAATGATTTTAAAACGCTTCACAATATCCACATCTACTTCTAGAATCTGAGCGAAAGTTTCAACATCTTTAAATGCTCGGCGTGCAGTGTTTCCATCATTAGAATTGCCACTTCCATTGGAATTTGGATAGTCTACACGGAGCCCCATTCTTTCAAAACATTGGTTTTGCTTTTCCAATTTTCGTTTCTGTACCGATGCCTGTGCTTTTGGACCTCGAGCCTGCCATTTTTCGATTTCTTTCTTGTACGATAAGTGTAAAAGAAACTCAAACAGTCGAATCCAAGCGTGTAATGGACTAATCCCATATCGTAAACAACTCGTATTTAGCATACAAATTCCATATTCAAATTTTTGAAGATAATTAAAATCTGAAGGCTTGGCTCCACATAATGGACATGACATCGCTGATTTTTTTCCGGTTAAATAATTCAATATTTTGCCGTTTATAATTGTCATGGCCATATTGTACGACAATGAAAAGTTGGAATTATTGGAAGCTACATGACTAAATGTTGTGAGGTCCTTTATCTGCTTCTCCATTTCGGATTTTTTCTCAATGACTACTGTTTCTGATTCTCTGATAAAATCGATTTCAATAGGTCGACAGAACCTAATGGATTGAGGAATTGGATTTTGCCATATTATTGTTTGAGTTGTATCTTGAATTAACCTCAATGGAATCAATGAAGTTACGAAAATGCTTGAGTCTGAGCTTGGAGTTTTTCCAGTGACTTCAGCGTAGCCTTGCTTGTAATTAGATTGGCCAGTAGATCCATCATACCCCCAAGTACAGTACAAAGTTAAATTTGAATTTTCTTTTGGAGCTGCAATCCTTTTCAAAATCTCGTCTTGCATGACAACAATTCTTCCGACTGTATGGTCCAAAAGTACTTGCAATTGAACATTTGCTTTGGATTCGGTTACATTAATGGACTCTTTTTAAGTAATATGGAGGGTAAATATTGGCATTCCGTTTAACAGCTTCTTCACGCAAACGATTGTATGATCGCTGAGTAAGTCCCTCATCCAAAATAAGTCCTAAAGCTTCATCAGAAGTATACGGAACTGGCAGTTTTGAATTTACTTGCTTCAATATTTTTCCTGGTCTTCCTGGGCTGAGAAGGGAGTATTTTAATAGTTTGCGCATTGCACTTTTCTGCTTCTGTAGCATATTAGTAGCTTGTACTGTTGCTAATAAAATATCTTCACGAGGAAATTTTTGAACTTTGGCAGTGGCTGTAGCAAGTTTTCTCTGTCTGCTTCTATGTCCTGTAACTTCATATGATAGCTTTCTTCTGCCAATTGAAGGCTTTTCACTTTGAGGACCGAATTTGAGATTATTGACTTGATTTGACTTGCCTTGTGCCATATTTTTACTCTGTAGGGGATTCTTAGACCTTGTAAACAGTAATGGCTTATTAGCCCACTCAATTCTGTCATTGTGCCTGCTGCAGGATTTTCGCTTTGCTGTTTGTTTACTTTCAATTGTATACAACTGCTGTAGAACCCTTTTTCTTGTTAAATCGTCAAAACTGAACCCAGCGTTTTCCTGAATGACTTCCAACAAATCAGATTTTGACATACCATCGCTTAATAATTCATGGATGGTTTGATAGGTGAGACCAGTATCAAATTTTGGTTCCACGACAGAATTTGGGATAGATTCAGCCTGATGATTGTAGCCTTGCAAAGTTGTAGGTCCAACTCGCGGTGAAACTTCTTCAAACGACATGATCCTGTAACATTTGCATGGGAATTAATAAATGAGATTTACATTCAAGCAAGACTCTAAGCAAGAATCCAAATTCTTTGACATTACATTCTTTTACCTACATTTGCTCAAACCAATGTTTCGTATTTAATTTTGATACCTCATTTTCCGTCATCAGACGAACACTTAATCCTGCTCCTACCGTTTTACTCTGCAAATCAGAAAAGACGTTGAAAATCTGTTGACTGTGGCGTTATGAATAAATCACGATCTGGATGAACACAAAAAACATTCATTACAATTCACACCACTTCATTGTAACACAAATTAACCTAGTAAAGAAGGCACACAAGGTAACTAGTTCAACACATAATTTCTAGTTTCTTAAAATCATTAATTTTGTCATGTTTCTCTTTGGGAACCATCAAACGATTTCAGCTGTCTTTATTTAAAATTGGCGCTTTAAATTACTTTTAATGTCAAAAAGTTAATCGAAAATAAGTTTCATGCAGAACAAAATCTTTACGCTTAACTAATGACATAAATTTAATCTTTTCTTGTCAGGGTCTTAAAACACGTATGGTAGGTTTACAACAATTTGGGTGTTTACTGGTTGGAAAAAAATGCATAGTATTGGTTTAGCAGATATGGCAACATAATATGGATTTTTTATTACACGTATTACTTCATCCAGTAAATACAAAGGTGAATGACAAGGAAAACCAAATTAAACAGGCCCTGAAGAATTAAATTAAATTTGAACATATGTACAATAACTGAAGAAATATCTAAAACCCGAGTCCATGGCAACGTGTAATGGTAATTGCATACATTAATGCAAATTTTGCATTTAACTCAAATAACAAATCTAACAACACCTTTTAACAGCTATTTCAATCAAACATATTCACCTAAAATCCCTACAATGTCATATATTTGTGTTTGTAACATATTAGTCAAGGATTTATTTAGATCTATTGATAAAGTCGAAGAAGTTGCCGAAGGTGCCCGATTGCACACCCACCTTAGAAATCGAGGTATTTTTCTCTAAAATGATAGTGAGCCAAGTATAAAAAATTATGACGAAGTTGTTGGGAATATCATCTCATTGTTAATGATTTTGGAAATGTAAAACGGTATTTGGTTATGAATAATGTAGTGAAGTAAATATTTCTTCAACATTTCGGACGCTCTTTGAGTGAAAATGGGAGTAATATGCAGGGACCGGCCTTGTCTAAGTACGGCCTGGCAATGACTTGAGGTACGGCTTGCACATATGCTAATAAGCATGAGATGATTCGGTTTTAGCAAGTAAATTTACTGTGAGTAGCTTTATTTTGTGTAATAATTATATAGCAAGGCGTCTACATGTCTTGGTAGTACACTCATCGATCACTTTATCGAAACAAACGTGATTTTTTATTGAGTGACCTGGGTTGGTGCGGCCCCTGTCAGCGGTCCGGCCTGGCAATCGTGTGCCTGCTGGTGCCATCGTAGGCCGGGCCCTGGTAATATGGACAACAGAAACATGACCATTTCATATTCAATTGCATATACACTATATTGAAATAAAAGTCACGTAAAACATTATGTGTACTTTTTCTATTTGGGGTATGTTGACACAGATTAGGAAAACCTGATATTGGGGCCATGAAATACGATTTATTTTTCTGCGTACATTAATTGATTTGTCTGAACTATAGCATGCGATCTATTCACTTCATTCATGGGGTTAGTTGAGCAATTGTTAAAACTTCGGAAACTTCAAAGCTTTTTCAATTACCTGAGGATCGTATTCTGCACATTTCAATACATTATACCAGTAAATTTTTTAAAAATGTTTATTATTTTGAAGTTTCATAAGTTTTTTCAAACATTTGTAATATAACTAGTTTAATTGTGTCATAAGACATCCACTACAAAAAAAATCATACAAATCGGTTGAGTAGTTCAAGAGCAGTGCCCGGCCTTGTCTACGTACGGCCTAGCAATGACTTGGAAGTACGGCTTGCACATATGCTAACAGGTATGAGATGATTTTAGCAAGTGAATTTACTGTGAGTAGCGTTATTACGTAGCTGAAGCGGAGCATTCAGCGAAGTAATGGTTTTACTAAAACTGTCTGTCTGTCTGTGCGCACTCTCCTGGTCACATACATTGACCGATTGTGAACAAATTTGGAACTCAGGTAGCACTACTCAAGAGGACACTTTTCAGCCAAATCGGTCAAACGGTTCAAAAATTATAGGCTCGAAAGTTCAGAAACTCATCGATTTGGCTGAAACGTATACGTAAGAATTGCATAGCATCCGTGTGGATGAGCTTGTGCTTGATGCAGAATCCGGAATGTTATTATGCTTTTACTACGTTGGGAGAGGATCGCGGAGATGGGTTTAGAGGGCGGAGGTGGAGGAGATTTGGTGGACGTGGGGGAGGGGGTGTGGAGGAGATCACTCAACGCCCTCTTCAACGTCTCTGGCCTGCTTACTAGCAGTTTATTTTGTGTAACAATTATATAGCACACGTCTACACGTTTTGGTAGTAAACTCATCGATCACTTTATCGAAACATATGTCTTTAGCTATTTGATGTTCAATAGAAAGAATGGAGAGGTTACTTATTCGCTGCTGTCCCATTATAGATCTTAAATAGTTTTTGATAATCTTTAACTTGAAGAATGGCCATTCGTTACTTGCAGCTCACTGGAAGTGTGATAAAAATTTGCAGTGCCGTCCTAAAATTGGAAAACTGTTGAAGCAGTCCATACTTCAAGTATGATACTTGACTAAAATGTCTGAAATGGCAATTGGAGAATAGACAAGCATCATAAACTAGCATGCTGCACTTAATCTCGTCCCATTTTGTTGACGTAGTTTCCTTCCGGAAAAACTTTGAAGCTATTACAGCATCTCGTTTTGACTTTCCAATTCTAACTTCTTTTTTTTACACAGCCCGGGCATGTAAATTCCTTTTTTCTGAGTCCGGGTGCCCAATTGTCCCCCATTTCCTAAAAAACCCGGAATCCGTATTTGAACACGGATTTTTTAAGGAACAACACGAACACGAAACAACTCGCAATTATTTATTGGTGTTCTTGTTTACAGTATAAATCAGTAAACACAACTTACAAGGGAAGGTTTTCAACTGAAGTCTAAGTTAAGACACACCAAATATCGATTCTAGGGTAATTTTATGCACTGAAAACGATTCTGAAATCAGTTTGCTGTAAAATTAAACTTTTGAATTTACATGTTATTTAAATGGAGCAATATGAAAACGCTTTTGACTACATTTCTACTCCGCAGATGGTATTTTTTTGGGATTTCATCTACTATTTTTGTAAAATATTTTATTCTAACATTATTTTAAGTATAAAAATTAAGTTTGAAGTAGTTTTGAGCGAAACTTAAATTTAAACTTCATTTACCATGGCAGTTACCATTCCAACTACCACTTTTATAAATTCAAAAGTTGAGTTTTACAGCAAACTGATTTCAGAATCGTTTTCAGCGCATAAATTACCATAGAATCAATATTTAGTTTGGCTTAACTCAGACTTCAGTTGAAAACGATCCCTTGTTAGTTAAACATTTTTTGCCGTCAGGAAACATATTTTGTTTACAATTTCCATGCCCGGTAGAGCCGCTTACTTCCCTTTTATGTGCCACAGATTCAAGTTTTTTATTTGATGAGGGGCCATTATTGTTTTAATTTTACAATTTTCCTTCAATGTCTACTGATTTGAAAATATTTTGACTGGCAAAAGTTTTTATAGACATTGAATGAATTTACAAAGCTAACCTAAATGATGAAAGGATGAATTTGTAAAATAAACTGCTAGTAAGCAGGCCAGAGACGTTGAAGAGGGCGTTGAGTGATCTCCTCCACACCACCTCCCCCCATGTCCACCAAATCTCCTCCACCACCTCTCTCTCTATACCCACCTCTGCGATCCTCTCCCAACGTAGTAAAAGCATTACTTGTAGAATTCCATTCCGGATTCTGGCTTTATGCACAAGGACATGATTCCGGAGTTATGCAATTCTTACGTATACGTATACACTTCAGCCAAATCGATGAGTTTCTGAACTCATCCACCTATAACGTTCGAACTGTTTGACCAATTTGGCTGAAAAGTATTCCCAGAGGTCCTCTTGAGTAGTGCTACCTGTGTACCAAATTTCGTCCAAATCGATCAATGTATGTGACCAGGAGAACCATAACGGACAGACGGACAGACAGTTTTAGTAAAACAATTACTTCGCTGAATGCTCTCGCTTCAGCTACGTAATAAATGACTAAAGTGTGATTGCTACAACTAGTGAAAATGCGCAAAACATGAAACGGCTTGCAGCAAGGTCAATGAAACCTCTTTGTAAGACTTCAAGTCAAGCATTTAAATTTATATGCCGAATTTTTATTGTGTCGCCTGAGTCGGTACGGCCTGTTATAGCGGTCCGGCCTAGCAATCGTGTGCTAGCTTGTGCTATCGTAGGCCGGGCCCTGTTCAAGAGAAAATGGAGTTTAAAATTTTATTGTTCAGGCAAAAAAAAATTTGCTACAAAATGGATAAATTGTTAAATGGATGAAATATTTTAGTCACTGTAGGCATGAAACAAGTGAAAACGTTCAAAAATGGATTTTCATGGAATGCGTAGCTCATTTGTAAAGAAAAAATAAAATTTCGAGATTTGCCTTCCGGATTCAAATATACCGCCTCATGTCCTCACTCAAACTGAAAAATGAAAACCACGACTTCCGGGGTTTGCGCAGGTGGATTTTCATGATTTTGGTGTCAAAAGAATCACAATAACTTCGTGAAAGTCAGTAGGGTGCGCACTTTGTGGAAGTTTTTGATTTCATAATTTTAAAGAAAAGTTATTTAAAAAAACCCGCCAAAAACCATGTTCTTTAAAGGTATCTACTAAACCGCCCACTTTAGAGGTCTAAAAGTTGTCTTATCAGATTCTCCATGCTTAATTTGATATAGAACCATGGAGAGTATGCTCGCATCGACAACTTCGAAAAAATGTACCCCAAACCACTTTTGTCATGCGAATCTCAATTATACATCATAGTGCATTGGACACCTTCGAAATAATAACCCTTGAAGGTATTTCACTGCATAACATTTAGCAAATCATCATTTATTTCTCAAACAATGAGACTCTCCGAACATAAATGCTTAATAAGTTTTCAAAACCGCTACCTGTCTAGCTTAATGGGTTACAAGTTAAACGTATTGAGGAATTTACAATGTGTACAACCACTTCAACTACAAGATAAAAATGATAAAAATTAAACAGTTCAACTACTCCAGGTCAGATTGAAGTCAGTTTTTTGCGGCACTAAATCCTGTTGGATACATGAAGATGGAGAGGAATGTAACTGGATTATGTTGTTGACATCCACTTTTATATCTATATCTTCCCAAAATAGTTTTGTGTAAGAGTGTAAGAATGATTGGATACGATGTTCCAATGTAAGTTACTAGTCTTGTGTTCCATTTGTAGAATATACGGGAGGGAATAAACTCCTCATCTTTTGAATTCAATCGTGTGTATGCAAGAAAGACAGAAAGGTTTCTGAAGGAATATTCTCCATCTTATCATCAATTTGAGGTTGGATGTGATGATCATTTTGAGTTGAAAGAGGTCCAGAAACAAAAACTAACTTGAGTGGTTCTGGAAGAGTAATTTCAATTAGCTGACTGACTCCTTATTCCAATGTCGAAGGACTGGAAAATTCTTCAGTCCAGGGACCCAGTTTGAGAATAATGCGAACAGAATCAAACCTTCGCAGTGCATAAAATTCAATTAATAGCCAATCATATAAACCATATCCAATTGACGTAGCATCATTTTGTGTTATTTTATTTTAATTTGCAGAGTATGATCGATGCATAAGCGGAGCTAAATTTTCCGTCGAGGATTTTTTTATATGAGTGATTTTTAGGAAATCTTGGAGAGTATTAAGGGAGGAAGCGTGTTTAAAGTCATATGGGAACAATGTATGGGGTTCACGCCACCACTGAATACTACAACCAACCGGCAATGAGCTAGGTCAAAACAATCCAAAATTGTGTACTTGATTTGTACGGCAAGTTTCATAGTGATATTGGGCTTCAGTAAAACAGTGATAGTTTAAATTATAATATGAATTTTGAAAATTCGCTGTTACAAGTGATTTGAAATCGCCTTTTCTATTAAGTAAATCAAAAACTAGCTTTTGAAACACTGGTTTTTGGTAGTCTCGACCTCTTAAAGATGACTAATGTTTAAAGGGTTGAAACTTCCATAAACCAGGGTTTCAAAAGCTAGTTTTTGATTTAATTAATAGAAAAAGCGATTTCAAATCATTTATTACAGTGGTTTTCCAAAATTCACCTTATAATTCCAACTATCACTGTTTTACTGAATTTGACTCTGAATATGACTTTAAACACGCTTACCCCCTTAAATGATAACATTTATTATAATGGTCAACGTTTCTACTTCTAATCAGGAGAAATTTTGCTACTAATGAGGATCTGTGATATATCAAATTGTTGACGATTATAATAAATATTTATTATTTACTAAACTTTAAGTTTTCCAAAAAATTACTCACATTCAAGATGATTACCAAAGGACAAACTGTTTTAATGAAATAAATTGTTACGTAAAACCTGAAAGCTTTCAGAAATTCGATTTTGATACAAAGGTATTATTTTATAAGTGGTATATTCATAAGAAAAGGAATGGATTACAATCTTTATTAAAGTAGCTGATATGATAGCTTACCTGATGTAGAAAAAAAGAATACGTGGTAACCGTCGTAATTATTACTGTTGGTACCAATAATGGGATTATTTTTTTAATCATGGAGCTTTTGAATTCATACAATATATTTTTTGATTATCTGGGCATAAAAGCTGAAACTAAAATGGTTGTGCAATGATTAATAAATATAGAAATAATAAACATAATAATATAGTGAGATCATGGCCGACTGACTGATCAAAACAGACTGTGGGAGAAAAAAATATTTTCTAAATGGAAATTGTAAATTCTTCAAAAGAAGCAAAAAAATTATTTTGTATTTATTTTATTCTGGAACATTTAATTTTTAGTTCAAATTGTCATTCTAATTTTAATCATTCATCTTAATTAAAGAATTATTTGCTTGAGCCTACTTTCTATTATGAAATGTAGATTTTTATACATTACTTATTTGTACAGTATGTACATAAAACAAGTCTATAAAGAGATAACATAAGCACCCAACAAGTTCAACAATTTAGTATATTACGTAAGATTTAAAATATGATTAGAACCGACTAACCAGAAGCGTTACAAGAAAATCCAAAAACTTTCCAACAAACTCTCCAAAAGTACTCTTATTCATTGCATAAAATGGGTAAGATACTTTCAGTACAAGACTAGGGCAACTTTCTACAAATTTGCGGAAAAGGGATCTCCTTCTACAGTGGTTTTTACATGATGTAATAAATTGCTTGGATAAGTCTTCCATTTCCCCCAATTTGTGGCATTCTATGAAAACAAACACGAAAGTTGCTAAAAATCCCCCACAAACAAACCCCATCAAGAAAACCCCACCACTTACAAGCCCATTAGTTTGAGTGATCAGCACAAAAGCTAATCCAATCCAAATTACCATAATTCCAACTTGGTGAAGGGAAAGGAGAATGGATGACATAAACTCGTTTATGTGAATATTAAGTATTTGTTGCGTCCTAAACATCAGAAGAATCTCCTCATCATTCATCAGCCCAAAGGATTTTGTTTGAATTTTATATCTCAGCGTCAGTGCTGGTGCGGAAGTTGGTGATCGATAATTCCGATCTGATTCCAATGTGAAAGCTTGAGGCATGAGTGAGGAGAGGCATGCCACAGTTGAATAAGTGTAGATAAGCAACACTAGTAAGAAGAAGAACACCGCACCAGCTGCACACTCAGCTGCCCAGATGAAGAGGTGTATCACTGGAATATTGTTGATATCCGCCTTTACATCTATTTCTAACCAATCTTTAAAAAGATTGTGAACTGGTTCAAGGTCGTTGCAGAAAAACCCTCCGTATAATATTGGTAGCAATATTGTCGCCAACCCAAGAAATAAAACTATTATTTCTGCCTCTTTGATTTTTTTCTTTTGATCTTCAGTCAACTTCAAGTGTCGTTGTTTCATAATATCTTCAATCTTGCGAGAGTACCAAATACATTGGTTTAGTACTAATGTCACATGCTCATCGTAATTAAGAAGTCGATAAGCCGCCACTGCAATAAACCCAATGCCACAAGAAAGAACCCAGCCAATCATATTAATTCCAAACTCTTCTGGAGTAAGCCTTTTTGGATTTCCTTCGTCATCTTCTTCCCAAAATAGCTTTGTGTATGAGTATACTGCAAGAATGATTGGATACAATGTTCCAATGTAAGTAAATAGGCTTGCATTCCATTTATAGAATACACGCTGGGGAGGAATAACTTCCTCATCTTTTGAATTCCAATCGTGTATGCAAGAAAGACAAAAATGTTTCTGAAAGAACATTCTCCATCGTATCACCCATTTGACGTTGGGTGTGATAATCATTTTTTATGACTTTAAGTTGAACGAGGTCCAGAAAATTTAAAGCGGAAGCAGAAATAGTTACACAAATTGCAGGATGAAACAAAAAGTCTTGAGACCTATATTGGAGTTATTAATTCTTAAGTTCTTAAATAATAAGTTAGATGAATTTATAAATTTTTTTAGGCACCCGACTTCTTACTTTAGTTCTCTATTCCAAGGTTTTCATTGTTAACGACTTTCACTTCAGGAACACTGCCAAAATTGAAAAAGCATTCAAAGAAAAAATTCTTTTATGGCTTACCACAAGGTTGATAAAAGAGAAACTTACTAATACTTTTGATTTGACACGCAGAATAGAACTTCCTCCGAATCCAGTTCCAGAATGTTCGAATATGTCGATAGAATCGAACTTTCTAGAAATTTAAAGACGTGTTGCATAAAATTCAATCAATAACCAATCATATAAACCAATTATTGAACTATCCTAGTAACTCAGAGGAAGACCGATGCATAAGCGATGATATAGGTATCTACAGTTTAAATTTTGTAGAGTCATGAAATGAATTGTTTAGGAAAACCTGGAAATTTTTTAATCTTACATCATCGGGAAATAAATGTTGATACAAGAATATTATTTAATTATAATTGAAAAAGGCATAAACCTAAATAAAATTGATGGAAAAATATGCGGAAACCATTGTAATGATTGATAAAATTTTGGTCACTGATAATGGGATTAAGTCTTTAATGGAGTTTTTTTCATATACTATGTTTTTCTCTGGACATAACAGCTGAATAGCTATTATAGCCTTCAGCCTTACATTTTCAGAAATTGGATTTCGATACAAATATCTTGATCCAAAATGCATCTAAACAAAGAATGTTCACTTGATTAAGTTTTAAAATATATATTCCAAATTTAATGAACGTTTGAAGTGCTGTGCGTAATTATTGTTTAATGAGTCAACGTTTCGAAATTCAATTACAAATTCCTACATCAGGACAGATTAAAATACAAATGAAAAATTGACAGGTAAATCAGCACTTTTTTATTTAGCTTTTATAAGTTAAATTTTTGAATAGCAGTTCATAATGACGACTTTAACCAGGTGGACAATCTGAACGAGTACCTTCAATATTTTGAAAAATGTTTTGTTAACGTGATCAACTTTCGAAATATAGATCTAAGCCCACCCAATGTTCCTATCATCTTGTCACAGCCAGAGCCTGTAATGGAACAAAATGAATATCCTGATGGCCGAAAACTCTACTACATTCGAGCCACTCAAAAAGGAATACAAAATCGTATGTTGCAAAATATTAATTAATATTTTGCAACATACGATTTTGTATTCCTTTTTGAGTTGCATTTGCAACGGAGAGAAACATAAGTTCTGTTTGCACTAGCAAACTTTTTGTTGAAGGAACTCGTTTTGCAAAGGCACTCGATCTAGATCTAGATCACTGGTATCCATCTGAATTAAATATAAAGCCAATACACACTGGTTTTTGTATGACAATGAGCCGAGCAATATTCGTCATGGCATCAAAGCCTTGGAATTGTGAAATAAATCTCTCGCTTTTTCCGCCCGTGTACAGTGGACACTGCCCAGTGTATGAAGATTCGAACACTAAAATTTTTGTTGAATGTGGCCCAGCAAATATTTGGTTTCGCCCCAAAGATGACCCGAAGTTCTTTAACATTGATCCTGAAGGTCACCAACAAATACAACCTTCGTCAGTACCGGCTATACACGCCAACGTTCTTTCGAAACAACAGCATCAACAATGGCTTAATTTAAGGGTGTATGGAAAATGGATTTGGCAACAGGTATCACCCGAACGTCGCTTCGCTGAGCGACGTACAGAGGCGTTGGCGACAAATAACGTTTATCTTGCACTTGTAACTGGTTCGATGAGTCCGGAAAAATATGGAATCAAAAAATCCCTTGTGCAAATCACAAACATACTAGGACTGAAGTCCTGCTTTAGTTGCGTTGATAAAAGAACTATCACGCTGAATGAAATTCCTGTGTCATTTCTTGGAGTCAGCGGTCAGTTTTCAAAACTGATGAGCAGCTTGTATCCAAAAAGAAACGAATTGGTTGCATTTGTATGTCACAGCATCAACGAAGAATTAACTACATACATGCATTCCTGTACAAGGACCTTAGACAGTCGGCAGAATTATTTCAGGCATGAGGAAGAAGAAAATAGATTTTTTCCAATTCTAGCCACTGTACTGCAACTGTTGGTTCAAAATTACTCAAGAATTTATAATATATATTCAAGAATGAGTTGTGACAATGGAGTCTCAATTATGGGAGAGAAACGGCATGTTAGAATTGAGGCACATGTCTTGGGTTATACGGCCAATGCATTTAAATTTGACGGCATGAAATTGGTGGATTTCATCACTCTCCAGATATTTGTGTCCTGTGGTAGACCTGGAATTTCAGAATTTGAGTTTGTCGAGCTTGTTAGTGTTTTCGATGCATACATATGGCAATTTATCTGCATATCTCTACTGCTTCTCACAGGATTTATTCATCTATTTTTTTACGTTACGACTAAAATAAAGCAAGGCGAAGCTGCCAATAACGTGTTGTGGAAATATTTTAATATAGTTTCTACATTGAAGCCGTTATTGGAACAAGGTGACCCATTCTCCTCAGCTATAGCAGATAATGCTCATATTAGAATATGTATCGGAGGTTTCCTTCTGGTCGCGGTTGTGCTAAGTAACGCATACAAAAATACAAATGTCTACAACATGATATCCCCAAGGAAGCCAATCCCTTATGAAAACTTGTCACAACTTATAAATGACGACTTCAACATCTTTCCCAGAGCAAAATATTACGATTGGGACCAGCCTTTTTTCACGAACGACGATGATGTTATACAAGTATGCAGTAATGCATCGGCCTTAAACATCGGACAAACAGAAGATAAACCTTGTAATTACGTCACAATGTTGTCACAAGTTATACTATTTTTGGAATCGATGGTATCAGTTGATAGTTTTGATATCCCAAAAGTATATCATCAATTAAAAAATCATACAAGAATAGTTCCATATTAGAACTAGTTTGGGAAAATATATTCATGGAAGTACTGCCAAAAATAACTGATTTAGAAGAGCCTGATGAAGATTACAGGGCCAGAATTCTCGGTTTCGAAGTAGAAAAATATGTTAACAAACAACAAAAAGTAAAAATTTCGGATATGTTGAGGGAATGCAATAAAACAGCATTCATAGTACCTCATCAATTAGCGCATGAAATGGCAAAAACATGGCAAACAAACTTTATGGAATATACATATGTAGCCTATGTAGGAAAGGAAAGTTATTTCCAGAAGGAATACTCAATTCACTTCACTGGTCTTGTTCCTCCGTTTGTAATGCATGGCATGCAGGCCTTACAGTTCTCGGGATTGATTAATCATTTTAATGATTTGACGTTGTTTACTTCAATTTTCAATCCGGTCGTGCCGAGAACGGCTCCAAAGCAGGCATCAATGGATGGAAATGTTTTCATAGTTTTTGTCCTTTTGCTCGGAGGGTATGTCATTTCTGGCTTGGCTTTTTGTTCGAAAGGCAGAACTGGAGCTCCAGCTTTAGCTGGAGCGACTACTGTCTACTTGGAAACCATTCGATTCCAAAAATAGACAGTCGTGTACGACTAAGTATGGATTCACTTGATACTCCAGATCCTTCCAAATGTATCACAGGCGAAACCTTACTAGCTAGAGACTTGGACCAAATACAAAATCCGTAGATATTGACGTTTTGCATAATATCCAATTTCAAGTGTCGCCAAAAACGATGTAGTTTTAAAATTATCCATGAAAAGCATGGTTTCCAAGATGACCCTATCGGGTTTGAACCACTGTGGTTAGAGAAAGGGCTAACTAATCGCTTAAAGATAGAATATTTCCCCGATACACATAATAGAGCTTTCATTTGCATATATTACATTTCTTCTGTACGCAAACCCCTTCAAAACTATTGAGCACAAAGCCAAACACAATTGTACACTTTAACATTTCGTAACATTTAACATAATTTGGGTAGCATTTATAGATTTCGTAGGTATCAAAATTCGTAGATATTGACATTTTCTTTCATATCCAGTATCAAGTGTTATCAAGTTTGATGTGATTTTGAAAATATTCACGATATCAATTAAAAAATTTGTTACTAAGCTGACCCTATCGGGTCTAGTTCGAGACTGAATTTATGTTTTGAAAAAAGATCGACGATTTCATGTTCTGTGATTGTTTCTACATCTTGCATGAAAGTTTCAGGAATTTTCATTAAGCCGTTTTGAAAAACGACGAGCCCATAGGTCAAAAATTACTGAAATTCTCACTTTGCAGCTAATTTAAGAGCAATTTGAGGTAATATCTTTGGAATAAGCACGGATATGATTTAATGGGTGGTTTCAAATGACGTATTAGGTGTAAAAAAACATTGTTTAAGATTAAAATAAGCAGTCTCAAATAAAAAGATTAAAATAAAAGAGTCAAAAAATTGGAAACGAAAGGCAGTCTCATTGCCTTCAATAAAATAACAATAATGATTCCTGCCTCTGGCCTATTGTATTCCTTGTATATTGAAGGCAATGAGACTGCCTTTCGTTTTCAATTTTTTGACTCTTTTATTTTGAATACCATCAAATTGTTTATAATTGGTTACGTAGCTACGCCGTAAAAGGTTATCACGGCTTAAAAGTATTAAAAAGTACGAAGGTTCGTCCCTTTTTGTAAAATTTGTTTACAATGACATACATAAAGTATGGCAAAATATTGTTTTTTTAAAACCCAAGTGAAAAAGTATAGATAACTATAATATAGATTTAAAAATTATTCTCATCATCAATGATCAATACCAACAATAATCAATAATTACGACGGGTTTAGTGCATTCTCTTTTCTTGACTAACTAGGTAAGCTTGAAGCTATCATATCAGCTTCATAAATTAATAGTTTTTCCTACTGATTATGCCTCTTTTAATTAATATTAAATAAGGTATTTGTATCAAAATCCAATTTCTGATGATTTAAAACTGAAGGCTGGGTCTTTCCAGCTTTTGCGTTCGTATAATAAGAGAAAAATGTAGAATCAAATGTTGAAAAATTCCATTAAAAAACATCCCGCTCTTTTGTACAAACAGATAATAAATAATTACAATTGTTAACGTTGAACGCATAATCTTTTTTCGGACTAACTCAAGTAAGCTCAAATATAAGCTACTTCGTAATCCGGTATTTTTTCTTTGGATTATCCCACTTTCAATTAATATCAAACAAGATTTTTGAATTAAAATCCAATTTCTGACGATGTACGTAACGCTAGATGATTTCCAGTTTTTAAGTAACAATATATTTCATGGCATTGAAAATTTTGTGTGTGCAACCGGCATGTATGTATATGGCCACGGGAATGCGAACGGACGAACAAATTTATAACTATACTGAAATTAAAATTCAAAATCAATGAAGAATGACAACCGCGCATCCAAAAAAGTTACACATATATGCAATTTGCATGTTTTTAAAGCTAGTATTATTATATGTGTATACTCATACAAAGGTATTGTGTTGTCAGCTTGGCGTTTAAGTTTGTGTGTTTGGAATAGTTACTTTTGGACTTTAGCTTTCGCCTCACAATCGATAATGGACAAAATCCTACATACTGCCAGGAAGTGTGTTGAATCTCATTAATGTTGTCAAAACATGCATGAGATTTTTATTATATTCAGCGCAGTAGTTGTTTTTAAGTCGAGCAAAAAAAGGAAACCGACTGGTTGAAAATTTTTTAATCAACTCGGAGTGGTTCCTCGTTTGCACGTAGCGGCTTCACATATTTCAGCTCAGTCGTGTTTTAAAATTCAAGTTTTTACCCTCTGTTTGTTTAGCTCATACCGAATAAAAGCAAAACGTTATCGTCATGTCTGTGTTGTGATCTGCGTGTTTTTCAATTCTTACGATAAGTTTAAAACACTAGACGCCCCAGTTCTGTAAGGGTAATATGAAACATTGAGCCATATATAATATACTTAATGTAGCGTAGCAACCAATAATTCTTCAATTTGGAACTTGATTTTTAAATCTTGAGACTCTTGTTTTAAGCTATTCTACTGTTCACAGAGAATTTAACACGTTATAAAACGAATAATGGAATTAACAAAGACATTCTAATTGCGTGCTACTACATATAGTCAGAGATTATTTGGATTCGAGTAACATTTCATTGTTTGCTGTTGCTGGTGGCAAATCCTATGATACTTTTGAGTTTCTTAATTCTTTCCAAATTTTAAATGTTTGACAAATGTGGTTAAACCATAAAAATGGGTCCAAATTTTCATTAATACTGCTATCAACTGTAATGCAAATGTATAAAGAGGAATGGAACATTCATAAAAAGTTAAAAATGAAACAAGCACGTCAATTTAATTATCCAGCATTGAAATAACAATTTAAAAAAATCTGCTACAATGTTTTTATATCAAATTTACCTGGCGATGTGTCTACTGGTTGTAACGCCCGTTTTAGAAACAGCAGCCTGCGACACTAAATGCGTATCCCGACTATTTCCAGTTCTTAATAGGAAATGGGAACAGTTTGTCGTTTATTTTTATAAAACCAATGGATTTAGTTGTCTCCAGCCAAGTGCATTTCTGCATTCTAGGTTCATTATGATCAACAACATGAGAAAACCAAATCGAGGGAATTATCGCTATTCAAATACGTTCAACGTCGTTATTATGACAACCCAAGTAAACTATGACGATGCTCTCATCGAGTTTGGCGATACATTAGTACCCTCTCGGTCCATGATTCTATTTTTTTCTAGTGCTACGTTAACATTTTTAGAAACTGCAATACCAAAACAGGAGAAACTCCAGCAAGAGGGAAACCTTCCAGTATTTCCAGCTTTAAAATTGGTAGTAGCTCTGCCTCTAAATCTAAATTGCGAACAAAATGAAACGTTAATAACAGTATTATGTTTTGGGTACTCTACTTCTACTCCAGTGACTCTAACTTGCTTTGCCCAACAGTTTCAATTTCATGACATGTATCTATTGCATCGGAATTTGTTTTGGAATGCAAATAGAAAAACAATACCTGCCTTGGTGCTAGATCCTGAAGGTTTTACTAAATATGTTCCGAAACATAAACAAAACAGTTGTCTGAACCAAAAAACGCGAATGCATCATGGTTGTTTATCAAACATTGAAGCAATGTTAACCTTCTCAACAAAGCATAACATGACATTAATTCTGCATGATCTCTCTAAGTCTCAAATTCAAAAGTTTCGCGAATTCCGTTGGTATAAAGGACCTGAGATAATTGTTGCTCACACATATTCATTGGAAGCATGGATGCTCCCACCATTTGTGATTGTCCGTGAACCTTTTTTGCCCAGTGAGTTAAGAGATGCATATGTACATTGTGTATGGGTTACTTAACAACACATGCAAAATGTACATGCATCCTACGAACGTAGGATATGGAAACGTCTCACACCTGAAAAGCTTTGATGAGGCATAACTGGTCGAAGACTTCGTCCTACGCATTCGGGTCTTTATAATAATCTGCGACCGAGGTCGCAAGGATGTGTGCTTTAATTTGAAAATCGAAATTGGAGCACTAATTTCGGTGCTAGAGCCATTTTAGTGTCGGGCATAAGGAATGCATGGGAACTAAACTTATATATATTTTGTATATACTTATATATAATATATCTCTATATGTAATATATATACTATAGACTTATATATATGTTCTATATCCTTAGCGACAAAAAATGAATTGGTGTCGGTGGCCCTACTGACTTCGTTGTCGAATGGTCACATTGTACATCATTCGAATCACAAAGAGTTAGTGTTTCACAATATTTCATTATCTTAATACTAATACGTTTGATGTTAAATACACAGCCGCATGAAAATGGAAATTTTTGTAAAATAGGCGCACTCCAATCCAAATGATCCTACTGTAACTTTTGAAAGATTAAAATAAATAAACGGAACACGTTCCATAAATGCCCAGTGAGTTAGTGTGGCCTTCAAAGAACTACATAAAATAAATTGCCCTTTAAAGTTAAAAATAAATAAAGTTGAGTGGTGGCTCCTTCACACTCACTGGGGCGCTGTTAATTAGTGCTGCATGAACGTGTTTTAGAGCATCCGTCTTGCGGTTTTTAAAGATTTAAGATGAAAATTTCATTTGTAATTGTATTTTATGAATAAATATAAGCGCCCCCAGTGAGTGTGAAGGAGCCACCACTCAACTTTATTTATTTTTAACTTTAAAGGGCAATTTATTTTATGTAGTTCTTTGAAGGCCACACTAACTCACTGGGCATTTATGGAACGTGTTCCGTTTATTTATATGTGTTTGAATCGGATAGCTTTTTCTACTGTCAAAGAAAAACGAACAGTGATGATCATGCGTCGGCATTTGGTGTTTGGTTCGAAGCATTTCCCAATGATATATGGATAACCCTATTCTACGTAATAATATTTGTGGTTTTGTTCACTTCCTTTTCTCATCGCACATTGGAATACGTTCTACGTCAGCTTGTCACCTATATTTCCATTATATTCGCACATGATGGAAACATCCATACTCGAAATTTAATCGTTATTTCTTGCTTGCAATTCATATGTTTGCAATTATATGGTAATGGTTTGACAAGCTTAATAACTGTAATGCTCCAACCCAAGGGATTAAACTCTATTAAGGAACTTGTTGAAAAAAATTACACAATAATGTATAACCAGCAACTGGCTATGTCGTCTATTGAAAACAGATACGGTGACGATTTTAAATCGCTGGGTTTGCCAATTTCAAAATCGTTCCTTGTAATAAATAATCCTAGTGGATTGATAAACTATGCACGGAAAATGGTGGAGGACTCACAGCTTGCTTTAATGCAACCCACATCTAAGCAGGAATTATCAAAGGAATTTTTATCCTCCCAGTTTACAAAAACATTTGGATCTTCTAGCAAATGTTACGTTCTCGAGCAAACATTAGCAAACCAAATGTATACGTGGAAAATGAAAACTGAGAATCAGTTTTGGCTTTATGCTACTTCACAGAAAATTGTGGCATCCGGGTTACAGTACAAATGGAATGAGTGGTCTGATTGGCATAGTATGCTGCTTACGAAAACACTAAATCAAAAATATTCACCGGGATCCGATACCATTGATTACACCAAATTTCTTGGTTTATTGATTCTGTGGTTTGGCCTAATCACCATTTGGTGTGGAGTATTTTGTTTAGAAATCAATGTTTTCGAAATGTTTTACGAAAAGTGTGCTCGTGCGTATTATGGCTTGCAGAGGATTTTTCGTCGAAATAACCAAACCTTAAGAAACCTGTGGCAAGCGTACTGTTTTCAGCATTTGAATTGAACGTCAAAATATTGGGCATACGAATTCGTATATTCGTATTGCATTGTTTCAGTCCTAAGTAAAGTTATTGATTTTATAACCAACATTTGTTCTGACATTTTTGTATTCATATATTATATATAGGTTCCCATTTTAATAAGATTTTGTTTATAAATTTGTTATTACTTTTATTCAGCAGTTTCACGGGTGAACTAATTAGGAGTTTAAATTTGAAATAAATTATGAATTAAAACCATTAATAGTAAATTTTTTTGTTATCTTTGTAAGGAACATTGTTCCGGAGGTTGGTAACGTCTAAAACTACCCCATAATCGATATTTGTCCCATGTCGTCTGTCTGTGGACACGATAACTCAAAAGATGGTTTGACTTTTTAAATTATGTTTTCACTGATCGGTATCTTAGGCCAAAAGTAAGATCGAGTTCTGAGATTACCAAATACGAAATCAGTTCTTGGGAATGAGAACTGTGTCAAGGGTCTAGTATTGTTTTGAACAGTAAGGTGTGGGTTCTGATAAATCAAATTAAAGCTACTGTATAGAGTAGTTCACTTCCGCTACAACGGAATTTCTAGGGATAACTCTAACATGACTTTTGACCGTGTTAGGGTTTCAAATACAACTCGGCTGATAATCTTTGAACAGTTTAAATATTCACATTTTTAAATTCTATTTTTACTAATCAGTATCTTGGATCAAACCAGAGATAAGTGTTTGAGATGCATCATACATTTCTGGTTTTTAATAAAAAACAAGGGGTTTCAGTAAAAATGTAACGTTTGTTATAAGATAAGAAAATAACTGTCTCCAAAACTGATCAAATTATTAGAGACGCAGTAGATAGACAAATACAAAATACATGCAACATGAAAGCCAACTCAAAATCCTAGTCGATTAAACGCTTAATGCTGCGACAAATGCAAACGGAGCGCCAAATTTTAACTATGCATTTTGTACCCTAAAATCTTTACGGAGCTATTCGTAGTTGATCATTATTGATGGCCTCAGGCTCAGCTGTATAATATTATTGTCGTGGTCAGGTAATTGGTGCGTGGTGCGACAATAGTAGCTTGCTTGCGCAAACACGGAACTGGCACAGATTCAGTCCGACATTGGTCATTAAAGAAATTGTGAGTTCGAAAATATACATCAATCTTCTTTGTCGCCTCCCGATTGTCGAGCCACTGATCACTAATCTCAAGGATGTTGGTAACTGACATTCCAAAGATGGCCACTTTGAAAAAGAAAGGGGAGGCGTGGTCTTGTTGGGACATGACTTATTTGTACTGCCAGGTGACCAGACACCAAATACGAGAGACAAGATGATTCATAACAGCTTAATTTGAATTTAGTTGAGATTTATTAACTGCAGTTGAATTTGTTTTGATACCTCCAGATGCAAGCTACTAATCAGGCGTTGGATGCTATGATTGCCAGAAGCAAACGCAGGACTCGGGATAGAAGGGCGAAGAAACAGAAGGAAATGATGATGAGGATGAAGTCAACAAAACCAAAGAGCAAGAAGAAGAGAACCGGCCAAGTACAACAACGAGGGGGTCAACGGAATCCTTCCAAAACCAGCCGAACAGGTCGAAATCATGTCATATTTTGACAGTCAATTCATATTTTTTAATTTGATTCAACCTTTTGTGTTTTACTTTTCGATTTCATTTCAGTGTCTGAGCTGGAGCTGACCTCTCACTGGCACGTGAAGGTCGAAGAACCGGGCGAGAAGATGATCAAGTCACTACCTTCCATTTCCAAATTACCTCCAGCAGCACCAGAGCCAGAACCGTCCTCCTCCCTTCCACCTCGTGTTCGCCGCTATTCAACGGACCTGTTTGAAGACCTGCGACTGTCCAGTGATAGTGATGACGATCATGAACCTGATAGCACCACCACCACTGCCGTCATCAGTGCAAGTTGTCCTCCAGAAAGTATGTGTACAGATCTATTAATTAACTAACAACGTCACCATTCGATTCAGGTTGAATTAATTATGATTTATGATCACTTTAATTATAGTTGCAAGTTCGGAGCAAGCTAACTACTTCTATTCGGAGGAGGATAAGGCCTTGCTCAACACCTACTGATGCTAATAATTGTTTTTAGATAGATGTTCAGATAATATTTAATTCAAAGTCGTCTTTTAATTACTGTTCAATAAATGTCATCTATTTTGTTGCCTGCCTCATATTATTATGCTCTCTTTGATTACAATTATTATGTGTTCATATTTCATTTAAGTAGCATAAGCTTTCGACTTGATTTCTTATTAATAATAACGTTGACTAAGTAGCATTAGATTGATGGCGGATTGAATCTGGAAATCCACAATGACCAGGCATGTCGCCCCCGCAAAGAAGTTGACATCTCCGAACCGGATCTTGATTTGAGGACAGGATCTCGCGAATTTCCTTGAATCTTTTTGCTTATTCAACTTCCATTTCCATCCTTCAGTGACCTCCTTGCTCATCCGATTCACCATTCCTGGAAACTTGTAGGCGACCATCGTGATCCCATACGCTTTCAGGCTTGCCAGTATCAAAAAGAGGTTGATTTTTGGTGACAGGGAGCTATGATACATGGCACAAGCGGTGGAGCTGAGGATGCCAACCATGATGATAACAATGGTAAGCCAAAGAAAAATTGTTTTTTGAAAACAGACATTTGTGTAGCAAGTGAGGAGTTGGAGCATTCGATATTTCTTGAAGTGGTCTACCAATTTCAATTTCTTCTCATTTTGTTTCAAGTTCCGAATTCCAGCCCAAAGTCCAGCAGCGGTGAGAAGTACTCCAAAGAGGATGAAGTAGCCATGAAACGCCCACACAGCCACCATCCAAGCTTGAATGAATGTGACAGAGAGTCGAAGTATCATCAAAAGCAAGGGGTTCTCAGTAGATTTGAGGATGAGTGAGGTTGGCAATGGAGGCGTCCGTGGGCATGCTATCATCACCATGATTATCCCACCTGGAATGAGAATTGAAGAGATCCCATGAAGGATAAGAGCTATCTTGATCCCTGGTTCCTTGTGGAGATTTCCCATGTATGATTTTTCAAAGTTGGAAATTATTTCGTTTATCAACCCAACCAAAACTCGACCGTGAGTCTCAATTAGAACGAAATACAACCCACCTCCAATGTGGAGAGCTATGAAAAGAAAGCGGACGAGTAGCTTTTGCTTTTCTGGGTCCTTCTCGTCACCACCACTCCTAAACTTGGTAGATTCGAAGAGCATTGCAAGGAGAATTTTAAAGTAGATTATGAAACCCACTCCTCGGCTAGCTTGGTTCCAGTGCTTTTTTTCGAGGGTGACTTTTCTTTCCAATTGACTCCAATTAAATGGCGTAACTCCAGGAATTCGACAAAGAAGAATGTGCCACTTGACATGGTGTTCGATACAGAAAATAGGAGCTTTGAGTTTAAAATTTGACCAAAGCGTTTGGAGAATCTTGCTAAACAAACTTGGGCATTTCTTCGTATATTATTTTGCGGAAGTGTGACAATCCTGTAAATAGTTGTTGTGTGTTTTTATGCCGATATTTATTAACCTGCGACATTGCAAACGAAAAGAGGGGTTTAGGATGGTTGGTAGTCTGTCTGTCTGTTCGGGCGATAAAATCCACACCGTTAGAGATATATTGAGAAATTTTCTTAATATATATCAGATATAAAGAACTCTTGTTGCTGAGAAAGCATAGAGTGTAGGAAAAATGTGGTGCTTATAAATATATTTTCTTGTTGTACCTTGCTCTGCCTGCATGCTCTTGTGTATTTGATGTAAAAACGTATTAATTGAGAGTTGAGGCATGCAGGAGAGAAGGAATATTTTTCATCATTCTCTTAGAGGCTGAGGCGAGTGGGAGATTGTTTTCTCGTCAGTCAGTCAATTGTGGTCTTCTATATATTATTACTGATTATATTTGTTATCAGTTTAAATAATTGATTATACGCTGGCATGTGGAATGGTTGTTTTGTGTCGTTAATAAAGTAACTGTGTCTTGTCAGTATTAATGGTGTTCTGAAATTGTCAATTGTGTCATTTCTAAAGGTTATCTAAGTTTAGCTCAGTCAGGGCATCCGTTGTCATCTTTGGTGCATTAGCTCTCACCGTTATCGAAGTATTTGGCTGAAAAGTCGGCAACATAGTTGGTCCTTCGAGCCGGATCGTTCAGCGCTCTGGAATACCGTTCGAGATCGAGTTCGAGAAGCATCAGGATAATGGACTCCAACAGACAACCTTTGGATTTGGCGTTCGATGATCAGAATCCAGTTGTAAGAAGACCTATGGAAAGACAAAGTGTGTCGGCTCCACCTGTACCCCCAAGGAGGAGCATTAGAACAAACTTTGGAGTACCACCTCAATTTTATGGAAATCCAGTGATGGGAGGTGTACGTCAACCAACCCAAAGAAGGGAAATAGTGACTGTTCCTTTGTCGTCAACTAACCCATTCATGAATGAGACACTGACGATGGAACGAGCCTCAGTTACCTTACCTCCAGATGCAAGGATCCGACGTGTTGATGATGATGCACGTTCAACAACATCAAGTACT
Organism: Orchesella flavescens; assembly: GCA_964034955.1. Taxonomy (NCBI): domain Eukaryota; kingdom Metazoa; phylum Arthropoda; class Collembola; order Entomobryomorpha; family Orchesellidae; genus Orchesella; species Orchesella flavescens. The sequence goes on along the minus strand of OZ035954.1, from coordinate 38,981,497 downwards.
GCTGATAGACGACGCCGTGAACTGGAGTTGCAGAACCTGTCATTTAGGATTGCTGAGAACGAGACTAAAATGGAGCAGCTGCAGCTGTATCGCCAGAGGACGGACATGCAGATAAAGATGTTGGAGGAGGGTGAATACGATTCAGATGAACTGGAGGATGGTGAAATCAGGTCAACCCATAATGATGATGACGTCAATCAATGGATGAGAACCCTGAAACAATCAGAGTTGGATTTGAGTCGTATCAAACGTGTTGAACGTAACACTCAAAATTATATACCAACACCAAAACCAAGAATGAATGAAGCCCGTACCTTGGGACCTCATACCGAAGCTGTTCAAACAGTGCCGACAGTCAACAGGATGAAAAATATGGTTCCACCACTACCTTCTCTACAAGTTTCATCAGAGCCAGTCGAAGCAGAGCGGAACAGTATTGATACATTAGCAAGAGCTATAATCAGTGCGGTATCGAGTCAAAATCGGGTTTCAGAACGGTTCATTGCACGACAGAGCAACGATAGCAAGTTACCAGTCTTTAATGGTAACCCATTGGAGTGGCCTATATTCCATAATCAGTACAAAAGGTCGACTGAAGATTGTGGATTTAGCAGTGCTCAAAATATGCAGCGACTGGAGAAAAGCCTTCGTGGTGATGCTAGGAAAGCAGTTCAAGGACTGATGATTGTTCCTGACAACGCTGAAAAAGTAGTTGAGAAGCTCGAGCAACGGTTTGGGAGACCTCGCTTTGTCATTGAAGCGCTAATAGCCACCGCAAAGAAGGTTCCAGCACCGAAGGAGGATAGTATAGTCTCACTAATTGACTATTCAAATGCTATTTCCAATTTGGTGACAACAGTTGAAACTTTGAAGGCGACGGAGCACCTACAAAATCCTCACTTGATGAATGAGCTTGTGGAGAAGCTTCCAGCCCACCTGAAGTTGGATTGGGGAAAGATTGCCTGCAAGAAAGCTGCCGTGTCCCTTTTGGACCTGTGCCATTTCATTGAGGAGATTGCAGAGGCGGTCAGTGCTGTGTCAACCCCCAAATTCAAATTGACGGATGGAAAAAAAGAAGATGGAAGGGGCAAGCGAGAAACTGTACTCACAAGTCAAGATGAGTGGAAGAAAGGAGGGTGTGCGTTTTGTGATTCTACTGAACACAAATCATTCCAGTGTCCAAAGTTCCTCAAGGCCAGTGTGAAGAAAAGGTGGGATATGGCAAAACAGAAGAAAGTTTGCTATTGCTGTCTCAACCGAGGCCATATGACAGTTAACTGTAGGAGGAAGAATGCCTGTGGAGTGGATGGATGCGACAAGAAGCATAGCAGCCTACTGCACCCACCATCCAAGGATAAAGAAGAAAATAATAAGAAAAAGAAGCCTCCTAAAGTTACTGATGATAAAAAAGAAGAGAAGGAACACAATGATGATGACGCTGACAACGAAGAAGATTCTGAGCCGGACATCAATACTCATGTGAGTCAACCCCGTCATGTGAAATCTGTTTTGCTGAGAGTTTTGCCTGTTAAGTTGTTCAGCCCAAGCGGAGTCATCAGTACTCATGCGCTATTTGATGAAGGATCAACAGTGAGCATGATATCAACAGCATTAGCTGACAAGATGGGATTGAAAGGTCAAACGGACCCCTTGACTCTACGATGGACTGATGCTCAATGTCAAAAGGATATGAAGTCACGTCGTGTTACCTTCCGAATTAGTGCTCATGACGGGGGGAAGCGGTACCTTCTGAAGGATGTAAGAACGATTGAAAATTTGAATTTACCAACCCACGCAGTCAACATCAAGAATGTAAAGCAACGGTGGAAGCACTTGGAAGGATGTTCAACATTGATGAATGTTGACAATGTACAACCTCAGCTGTTGATCGGGCAAGACAACATACATCTTACCGTAGCTAGAGAAGTTGTGGAAGGGCCTCCAAATGCCCCGATTGCTACCAGGACTAGATTAGGATGGGTGCTGCACGGCCCTACAAACAAGTTTCGAAGTCAGACAAATTGCAATTTGTCATTTGTTTGTCGTGAAGATGATGAGGAAGTGCAGCAGTTGGTGAAGGAATCCTTCAAATTGGACAGCATTGGGATCCAAGATCGAAGCAGTAAGCCCCGTAATAAAGAGGATGAGCAGGCTCTTAAGTTGATGGAGAAATACACACGCAAAGTGGATGGGCGCTGGGAGACGTCACTATTGTGGAGATCCGAACCTGTGGAGTTTCCAAATAGCTACCCAGCAGCTCTAAAAAGATTGAAGTCCATTGAGCAGAAAGATGATCATGTTGAAGTGTCTTTTGTGATGTCAAAAGTACGTGTAGCTCCACTTAAACCAGTATCCGTTCCCAGATTGGAGCTCCAAGCCTCTCTAATTGCAGCGAGACTAGGGACATTCATCATTAGTGAATTGGAGTTGAAGATAAGCCGTGTGACCTACTGGACTGACTCGCGTACTGTCCTTGCATGGATACGCTCTGAAGATAAACGTTTTCACCAGTACGTGTCCGAGCTTACAGATGTGCCGAGTTGGAAATGGATTCCAACAAAGCAGAATGTTGCGGATGATGCAACGAGAAGCGGAAAGTCAGACTTCAGTTCTGGAAACCGTTGGTGGACTGGACCTGGATTTTTGAAGTTGTCTGAAGCCGAATGGCCTGTGGAACGAGCCGTGAAGATAGAAGAAGCGGAGCTTGAGATGAAGCAGGAGCTGTTCGCCACTGCGTTTGAATCTACCATGGATGTCATTCCCCATGCAAGTAAATACTCATCATTTATGAGGTACTTACGTACTACAGCATGGATTTTGAGAGCTGTCAGAAACTTCAAGTCTGCTGTAACCCAGGAAGCGAAAGTCCTATTACCAGAACTGTCCATGAATGAATTGAAGAAAGCCCTTCAGGATTTGGATCAAGATCATCTTCAAGGGAAATTTTCTACTGCGGGAATTGAGTGGCATTTTATACCACCGTTATCACCACACATGGGGGGCACTTGGGAGAGGCTTGTGAGGAGCGTGAAAGTAGCCATGAAGAGTGCACTTTCAGCGACGACCAAAACACCTCGTGATGAAGTGCTACAAACTATATTTGCTGAAGCCGCAGCAGTAGTCAATTCAAGGCCCTTGACTGATGTTTCCATCGACCCTGAAGACAAAGAAGCTTTGACACCTTTTCATTTCCTGATTGGAACCTCCAGTCATCTGCAGCCGCCTGGAGTGTTCGTGGAAGCTGATATGCTGACAAGGAAGGAGTGGAGACAAACTCAGTTCGTAGCTGATCAAATTTGGAAGCGATGGATGAGGGAGTATCTACCTACTTTGCAGCGGCGTTCAAAGTGGAGAACTGGACAACCGGAAGTGAAAGTTGGAGACATCGTGCTGGTGACGGACCCTGGACAACCGAGGAGTTCCTGGCCCTTGGGGAAAGTTGTTGCTACATTTCCTGGCAAGGATGGGATAGCTCGAGTTGCTGAAGTCAAGACGGTGACTGGGATTTACCGAAGACCAGTGGTCAAGCTAGCGGTTTTGGATGTCCAAGAGAGAAGTTCCTCCCCTGTTTCGGAACTTGGGGGGAAGTATGTTGCTGAGAAAGCATAGAGTGTAGGAAAAATGTGGTGCTTATAAATATATTTTCTTGTTGTACCTTGCTCTGCCTGCATGCTCTTGTGTATTTGATGTAAAAACGTATTAATTGAGAGTTGAGGCATGCAGGAGAGAAGGAATATTTTTCATCATTCTCTTAGAGGCTGAGGCGAGTGGGAGATTGTTTTCTCGTCAGTCAGTCAATTGTGGTCTTCTATATATTATTACTGATTATATTTGTTATCAGTTTAAATAATTGATTATACGCTGGCATGTGGAATGGTTGTTTTGTGTCGTTAATAAAGTAACTGTGTCTTGTCAGTATTAATGGTGTTCTGAAATTGTCAATTGTGTCATTTCTAAAGGTTATCTAAGTTTAGCTCAGTCAGGGCATCCGTTGTCATCTTTGGTGCATTAGCTCTCACCGTTATCGAAGTATTTGGCTGAAAAGTCGGCAACAACTCTATTTATCTATTAAGCTTTTATTCCTTCTTATGTCCTGTTGAGAAAGTTTAGTAGTAGTTGAGAGGGCACAATTTTTAATTTTTGACGAGTAGAGACAGAGAGAGGAAGCGAGGACACGATGGTTTGAAAACTATCGCGAAAGTAAGATAAAATTAATCAAGCCAATGGTGAGTGTAGAGAGTGTCTCGGTAAACAACTTGTTTTGACGTTTGATATTAGATTACAGGTGAAATTAATTTGAAAAATTGGGGTTTTAATTAATATTTAAGTTTAGGAGGTTTTGCTTCCGTTGAAATTTAACATTTGTATTGAGAAATTTTTCCTTGTTTGTCTCAAGTGTGGAGAGTTTTCTTGTCCAAGCATGCCGTACGTTCATGGCTCATCCAAAATATGATATTTTAAAACTGTCTTCTTGATTTGAATTATAAAATACGTCATGTCATTTAATACAAAATGTTGTTGGAATTATTACGTAGCTGAATCTCAGTCAGCGTAGTTATAACTTTACTAAGTTTGTCCGTCTGTCTGTGCGCACTCCCCTGGTCACATGCGTTGACCGATTTCCGCCAAATTTGGCACATAGGTAGTACACCTCAAGAGTGCGGCTGGTATTGCTTTTCAGCAAAATCGGTCAAAGCGTTTGAAAGTTATCGCGCGAAAATTCAAAAATCTACAGATTTGGCTGAAACTCAGCATATAGATGTTATCTGATATGCTGAATCGATTGCTTATGGTGGTAGTGCTCTATGAACAGTATTTCATGCAGTTTTGAATGTTTTTGAGTGCGAAAATTAAAAAAAATAGTCCCATTCATCACCCAGTATTCCTATTCATCGCCCAGAAATCCTATTCATCGCCCAGAATCCCCATTCATCACCCAGTATTCCGACTCTCCTGTGTATGCCATTCAGCTACGTTTCTAGGTCTGCTTACCAGCAGTTTATTATGTTTTCAGTTTGAAATGTAGGTAATTAAACACGCGTCACTTTTAGCCTTCGAAAAGTTTTGTTGTTGTTGTGGATATGAAAATAATTATATCAAATGAATAAAAGTATCACATCACGTCCCAAATATTATGTTGAACTTTTATTTGACAATTACAATGCTTCATTTCTGTTAGAGCAAATCGCGCTCGTCCACTTGTCATGTCATTACATCATACATGTGCTTGTGAGCACTTCCGGATGCAGGCAGCCAAGATAGAAAAAAATAGGAGCAATTTCACTCAAACCCTCCGAAATGCAATCGAACTTCAGCTAATTTTTATATGATGCATTGCTCAAGAAACCCCAACAAGACACATAACACCTGGCGTTGGAAGTGAACTTTTTTATTCATTGGACACCAAGTACAGTATTTTAACAAATGCAATGACATAATGGGATAAACTAAAAGTTTAATCAACGGAAAAGAAAAAAAAATAATAAAAACGAACATATAAATTGATTACTTTCAGATAGATAGATCAGATTAGAGTGTGAAAATCTATTTGGAATTTTTTCCGCCTCGTTAGCACCTCTCTCTTCCCGTTTCTAAAACACGTCCCGCTGTCCCAAATGATACGTTTAAGATTAGGGAAAATTGCAAAGTAATCATTTCGAATCTTCTCCAAAGACGGTTCCACTAATTGGTATCTCCATGGTGGTTGCTCGAAATGTAGCACTTCCAACTTTGTAAACATCACACGGAACAAATGCATCCATTCAGTCCCGGCGTTAATCGCATTCAATGTGAGTGTGGTCATCTGAGGAAACCAACGAAACGAATGTTAACTGGATACACTTGAAATAGTTGCAGATCTCCCTCCACGATAACACCCGAGTCAAGCTCCTTGAGAGTCTTTCGGAAGTTGTCCAGGGCTTCAAACATACCCTTTGTAATTATCAATCCTGGCATCGCCGTAAACAATGTTAATTTCTCCAACTGAGGACAGTCAAGCTTTGCAACATTCTTGTATGTTTCCCTGATCCATTCAGAATCTACGTCAGTTTCAAAGTGCATCGTCAATTGACGAAGGTGTGGAAATCGGAATGGTCTCCAATTGACGCCTCTAAACACATAGCTTGCACAAATGAGGCGTTTGATCTGTTCCTGGTATGCTAGTAGGATGGGTCTAACAAAAGAAGAAGGGGGTGGTAATTTATCATCCACGTAACCATCGCTATAGTCAACATCTAACTCTTCCAGATGCTGTAGAACTGGAAGCAGGCGATGACTGATTCTAAAGTTGTTCCACGGTATCGCATCGTGAACGTGATGCCCTTCAAATGTTAATTGCAATGTTTTGACGTTCGGAAGATACCTGAGGGCCTGTTTCAATACGTGCATTTTGGTGCGAGGGCTCTTGAATAACTTCACTGTCAAATCTGTTTCATAAAGTTGATGTCCAAATCGTTGTAGGATCTGTAATATATTCACGTAATGGTGTAGATTCCCTACACATTTCTCTAAAGTAAACGAAGCGCATCGTAAAATAAATGGGTTTCCAGTAAAGTCTTGAGGAAAGTCTAGCAAGCGTTGGATGCTATCTCTGACATCATCATCATCATAATAAGACGACAGTAGATGGGCGCTTTCGGGTACCCAGTCTGGTAGCTGCTGGACAATCGCATCATCCACGTAGGCTTTCACTGACTTGGATACAAGACGACAATTCAAAATGTCATGATATTCTAAATGTCCCGTCTTCATTAGAACCGGAAGGACCTGTAAAAACATCAATCCTAATCTTTAAAATTCAAAGGGAGACATGTCTTAACTAACAACTAAAAAATGAAGTGGTACTGGGGGAATTTTTGATACGAGCAGTTAATTCAAAAGTATTTTAACACTTACAAGAGGCAGAAGTGCTGAGACTTTCCGCTTCTCCAACAAACTCTGAAAAACTGGAGCTGAATTCATCAGTGAGAAAACGTCCTTCGGATCCGTCAAATGTCCCAAGATTTCTGGCCACACGTCCTACGGTTGATAAATAAACAATCACAAATTATTAGTTTTTATTTCAACTGATATGATGACTGTTAAAGCCGTCAACAACGAGTACCTGAAAGCCATTAGGCCACCCATATTTTAAATTACTGTAAATTGTAAATAGAAATTGTATGTCTCACCATAATTTCCGGAGTGAAGTAGTTTCTGGTTGTAAGTGACATAACCTCCATTGCTTCTGTTGGTCCCTCAGGAAGGTTGTTGTTCTCCTCGTCTTGCTTCACAACAATCTGGGACTTGACACGTTTTGAAGCGTTGTTCCCCTCCATGTTGTTCCTCTCCACACTTTGTTTGTTGTCCATTGTTAGCTCTTATCACTTACAACGTTCCTTAATTGTCGACTATAAAAAACGCTCACTAGTAAATTTATTGCAATTTATTACCGTTCGGCGTAGGTTTAAATGTTGATAGAATTGAATACATGTATTATGTTAGTAAATTTAGGATTCACAAAGTTGAATGAAATGAATAGGATTTCAAGCAAGTAAAATCTTGTGAATTCTACTCAACAAAAGGTATCAATATATATAGCTACACAGGCATGAATGTACTTAAAATTTAGGAAAAGTTCTTAACTTCTTATCAAGGATAAGGACTAATGAAGAAAATGAGAACCCGTAATCCTTAGTCAGTCTAACAGATTGCATGGCAGCACACGGAAAAGATTAGTAATGAGCGTAGATTGAACTTGAACGTTATGTGCTGTCCACACTTATATACGTTGTCTAGTTCCTTGTTGCGGTAGTACTCAACACAGTTTTTAGTGTGACGTGCGCATCGAACCCTGAAACAACATTATGGAGTAATTTGGCGTTAGATTCTATTCAGTTATCAATTCTAAACCTTTACTAATTGCCTAACCTAAACGGAATTACCACGATATTTTTTAAATCATTTATAAGGGATTTTAACGTTATGTGAATAAGATAGTGTTCACTTCGTGGTTTTACGTTTTGCATATCTCTTTCATTCAAGTTTTGGTAAATGAGTTCAGTTTATTGATTGGAAGAAAAGTCAAACCATTTTGTATGAGTTAATTAATTAAACCAAACAAGTTTGCCTGATTTACTCTAGCTGTAATTGTTAATTGGTCCCTCATTCGTCAATAATTACTCAGCGTTGATTGTTGGTCTCATTTTCAATAATTATCATCAGTTGAACGAGGACGGAAAAATTTCCGAGTCCAAGATGGATTTTAACCAACTGGTTAACAATGTGAGTTTTTAAATCTAAATTTGAAAGTGATACTAAGTATATAATGTATTTGTCATTACATTGTATTGTACATAAATTTGATTGAATGATTAATTAAAGTATGTTCGCTTGTCACTTGTGTTTCCAGCTGGAAGGTAATGCCTGTGATGCAAAATGCTTGAGGAAATGCCGCTTAAAAACTTGTTGCTTGTGCTATCGGCTTGTGATCGAAACCCTGGGCGTACGGATAAGTTTATAATTGTATTGTTGGTTATTATTGGTCATCACTTGCATGATTGATTAGATATATCGCATATGATTTGGCTGTTTGTCTTGTGATTTGCAGGGTCAACCCTTGAGTTGTACAAAAAGATGATGTACCAATTGCTCAAAGAGTCCATCTGAAACTGTTTTGGAGTCGACTGAAAAGTATCTGGCGACGCATGAAGAAGCAAGGAAGCAATGTGTCACTACTGGTGCTATCCAATCCGGCGATAATATTGCTGGTATTGCTCCAAACGGAAGTGAAGTAGTTGAATTGCTGCGTAAAGTGGTGTTAAGTAATGAACAAATATATCAACTATTGAAGACTTCCCTAGCATCAGAATTAACTGCCTCAGCTTCTCTAAGCACTCTGGTAACGAAGGGGCGAGCAAGTTCAACGCTGGACGCTCTGCACTCAAGCGATTCCATTGGAGAGGGGGAGGGGATGTACACCGAGTTGAAAGTGAAGCTAACTTCTGCTGGTCCTTCTATCTATCTGGTTTTGTTTTGTCTGTCGTTCGAAGTACCCATTCCATTCCTTCAAATGCCAAGCTTTGAAATGGTAGCTTAGCATGAGGAATAACTTGAGTCAACGATTGTCTTTTCTTTTGTTCTACTATACTTTTTCAGTTCTAATGAAAATGATCAGGATGACACTCGCAAACATTCCCGTGCTACCCAAGATAAAACATGATTAAAATTTGAAATGACAATAAAGAATCTAATTTTTCTAGTTACTATAAATATAGTTAAACTGGGAATATATAGCAACACAGACTGTATGAAAATGATATTAGTATTATGTAAACGTCTACTAAAATGAAGAAATCTTTACAACTCATGTAATGTAACATGTAATGAGTATTTAGTAAATAAGAAAGAAGAATTAACATATAATCAAAATAAGTAGCCTGCGACATTTTGGAAAATAACTTGACGTGTTTTTTAGTGTTTAGCATATATCTGCTTTATTACAATAACAAGGATTTTCTGTTATCTAAAATATCAGTAAGGAAGTTCACAGCTTATCAGTAAAATAATACAAACACATTCGAAAGAAACGTTTATCAATCCTCATAAAAGTTCCAAAAGGAGGTCGATAACTTTTTAAAGATATCGCTTCCAACTGCAAAATTTTAATTTTGTGGCCCATCCCTCTCTTTTTATGATAAAAACGTACTTGCCATGCACACCTCTTTACAGCTTTCCTAGAAAGTTCTGCAACACTTGCAATCATGCTCATCGCAACAATGAAGGTGAGAAGAATACAAACACCAAAAAACAATGAAGCAATGTAAAAGATGATGGGGACGTTTTTTGAGCCTATGATGGCAAGCCAAATAATTAGGATCACTGCTAAAACTCCGGCAGTTAAACAAATCCACCTTCCAATTCCTCGGTCAACAAGCCTAGCTAAAATTAAGAAGCTTTTGTAATGGCGAGGGAAGAACAGGAAACCCATCCGTTCTGACAAGAGTGCTCTTAAATATGTGACAGCGTTATTAACCAACATAATTCAAGAGAGCCCGGCGGTAACTAAAGTTCTCGCAGTTTCGAAACAACCAGCAAGTACCAAGGTTCTAATAAAATAAATCAAGAAAATTGTGTTCCTCTCCCGATACTTTGCATCAGGAAAAATGTCTTCAAAGATGAAGTACATAAAATGCGTCCAATCGGAAAAACGGTCCGCCAATGCAGATACCAATTGTGGAGAAGCTTGCTGAAATGACGGTAGGGAGCAGGAGCTGGTCAACGCGAAGTTCTTTTGGGGGAATGTTCAGTTCTACAAACAATGACAATCATGCTTGAGATTTGTATGTAACTGTCAAAAAATGAAGTTGGATTAAATAATTTTACCTGAATAGAGACGATGGGTCAAGATGATAAGCAGGTTGAGCCCTTGAATAACGCTGCTCTCTTGAAAAAAAAGGTATGGAAAGAGGAAGGCGCTTAACGCAGCGATTCCACAAACGAGGTGCATCGCAATAGTAAAAATGTCATAGTTTGCCCGATAATGAATTAGAAAATGGCTGAGCACAACGTAAAAAAGGCGTTATTACTGTAAATAGTGTGAGCGTAATACTTTGGAATAAAATTAGATAAATAAGGCTGGAAATAAAACTAAAAGTGAAACCACAGAAAGCAATGAATGCTTGACTCTAATTATGTCGAAAGCTGAGAAGACGAACTGGAAACGTAATATTAATAATGTATTTGTATTTGGTCGCGTCCATAAGTAAATATCATACAATTATAATTTAATTTTAAACTTGTAATTATTAAATATGATTATAAATAAAAAACATTAACGTGCCCTAATTATAAAACTACATTTTAGTTGTTTTGATTAACCATAGAACATCATTGTCATAAACCCAAATGTTCATTACATCCCACAAAGCGTTAAACACAAATATTTATTAGTAATTCGTGTTATAGAAGAGAGTTTTAGTGTAAGGCGCTCCCAGCATTTGCATTTGTGATTTGGTTGTAATATTCAGCCTCATTTCCAGATTTAAATCGTCAATTGAATTTTCTTTTTAAATAGTACTCACCACAATGAGAAACCTTTAAAGTCAGTTGATGAATCCAGATCAATTTCAACTTGTTTAAACTTGCGCTTGGAAAGATTTTCAATTATGAATACACAAGTTTGGCCCTGTTTCGAATCTTGCTTAAGAACAACGTCATAGGAAACAAACTAGCCAATGCTCATAATGAATTGCGTGCGCACGTACTAGTAGTAAAGTATCTTATGAAATCATCTGTCGTGTAGATTGCATTACATCCATCAGTGTGCTAAAAACTACAGTGTGATAGCCCGAGAAACATTTTCGTGGTGGCGCGGTGCCGGATTGGCACCGGTGTTGCCATGATGGCTCAATATCGATATGACCATTTTGCCATCACCCACCCGCTTTGGCAGTATAGGCATTGGCCTCATTCTGGACATGTATTGGCAAACCGTATGGTTGATACGGCATTGGCTTCATGCTGGACATGTATTGGCAAACAGTATGGTTAATACTGCATTGGCCCAGTATCCAACCAACATCACACCAGCCTAAACTGTCTGTATGAATTTTTACGAGACCAACACGAAGCCAATACATATCCAATACATGCTAATATATGGTTTCAATGTCAAATAGGTTCATATAACAAAAATTCAAAAAGATAATTAATTTTACTATATTTATTTATCATGCACAGCAGTATTATACATTCCAACATCTGTAACAACTTGCAATATCTTACAATTAAGTATAATTGAACTGCATTTTATAATTAAATGGTCCCACAAAGAGGGATACAAATTTGCTTATTTGAATAAGGTAATAGCACACATTTTCTCACAATTTCCTCTGTCATTACCTCAATACATTTAGATAAATTTTTAACAACACAAATCGATATATCTGTACTATTACTTATTGGATACATTTTTAAATTTTGCTTTCTCTTAAAATATTTTACCTTACAATAATCAGAAGCTATTGCTTGAATTATGCAAACGTCACCATTAGACGTTAGATAACACGAGTTTTCTTTCAAAAATCCTCTACGTTTTTTTGATTTCGGTTTATGACTTGTACTAAATGATTATTGTTAGATCTAAGCATTCGCTTAAGGGTTTGCATGTAATTTTCAAACTCAAATCAACTAAAGCTATCAACTGGGCCGTGGTTCTCTACGTCCAAGTACAAATGTTGTAGTGAATGCATATTGTAAGATAGAAAATTCTTACTATAAATACTAGGGACTTTTCCCACAAAATCGTCTAAAACACTTTTGCCAAAAGTAACCCAATCCGGGTCAAAAGCTAAATTGGACGAAAAAATATACATAGCACATTGTAATTGTAAAAAATGTTGGTAAATATTTTCATCAATGATATCTACTAGTGCACTTGGGCCTACGTATAACATAAACAACCTAAATTCAGTGGCTTTCCAGTGTCTTACTTCTCTAATTGATCTAGTTTTTCGAGCAAATTCATTAGGAATAAATGAACGAAACGTAAGCATTCTGTCACTAATGGCTGTTATTTGCCGGTTTGATAATTTAAATGGTAAGGGGCATTCCGTCCATGTTATTAGCAGCTTCTTCATTACACCTAAGCAGGTCAAGTGCATGTAATCTAATGGGATCTGAGAAATACTGCCAAAGTTCAATCTAGTTAAAGGACTAACCCCATCATGATGCTTCGAGTGTTCAAAATTCTTAAAGCTTAAGTCACTGTGTAACTTTCCTACTTGCTTAACCGGATATACTACTCGCTTTGACCATTTTCCTTTTCTATAACAGCGCTCACAACCATAGTAAGCATTATGGTTTTTTATTTGCTTAATAAAAGAGCGAGCAGGTGCATCAGCGGAAATGCATCTAATTCTAACGTCATATTTAATTTCATTTACAATTAGCCCATTTTCCTGCAAATCTTTTGTTTCCTGAATGAATGAATCCATGAATTCGTCGATATTGTTGGGTTTATGAACTCCATAGAAAAGTGCCACAACATACACTTTCTTAAACACTGCTTGATCTACTGACAACAAAATTGGCCAAAACTGACGATTTGAACTTTTACTCACTGGTAAACCATCTACTCCTATTTTTAGACTAATTAAATTAACTATGTTTGAAGAAGCAAAGTATTTAGGAACATATACCTTGTGACCAGCAGCTACACTACTTATTAAATATTTTTTAACACCAAAATAGTAAAATTTTCCACCACATAAATCCATCACCTCGTTGGAATTTGATTTTGGAGTCTTTAACAAAGTACGAGAATCCTTGGGGAAATTTTCGGTGGGGAGAAATTGTCTGACTATACCTAACAAGTCATTTAATGCTACATGAGTAATATTGTGGCCTACTGCCCAATCCTGAATCATCTTAAGTTTATTTCTGCTATTACTGGGTAAGGTATTAACTACATCAACCCTTGAAGGGATCTTATCCTCAATGCCACTTTCAACATCTAAATCTTGAATCGAATCGTACCCAAAGATTGTACACATTGATGAAACACGACTAACTCCCCATGTAGGTTGAATGTTCAATGTTTTCTTCATCTTCGCAATCGTTGCCTGTGTTGACCGAATTGCACGGCGCTTTATTGTGCGACGAGGAGTTTCCATCTTGACTTCTTCTCTTTCTTCCTCCTTTTCTGTCGTTCGAGTTTCTGAACCAAGTACCAATAAACTTGTCAATAACGGAGTTCGTTGTGTAAGGAAACGATCCCCTCACGGCATCTAAAAGTTCCAACAGATTCCACTTAAATATCGAACATTCACATCACCATTCACTTATTAAGTTTTGTCATTTTACTGATAGTACCTCGTATAACTTGAATAATAAGTGCATTGCCAATTGGAATCTTTCCACTGGAGCTGGTTAATCTAACTTGGAGTGACAACCTAAAAAATTAAAAGCCCAAAGTTGGGTTAGTTTATAGTAGTAGAGCACAATGTATAGAATATATGATACTTAATTAAATGCTAACCAATAATTCAAAGTTATCTTTGGATTTTAGCCACTCTTCAAACGATTCCAGTTCCTCCAACGACTGTAGTGGTAGTTGTGGGACCAATACTTGTGGCGAATTCGGTGGTTGTTGGTTAAACTTTCCAATTACCTTCACTAACAGGGATTTGATGTTCTTTAGTTCTTCTTTCAAAATTTCCTGGTTCTGCAGAATCACGTTTAAAGTTTCTGGAAAAGCATAATTGCACACTGGAAATTAACGGCGTACCGCTACAAAACTGCACCATTTCATAATTTTTAAAATATAATTTCTTACCATCCAAGCTATGTGATGAAATAGGGATTGTTTGGAGTGGAGGTTCCACAATGTTTTGTCTTTCGGACACCAACAGCCGACCAGGTGTGAATAGCTGGGTTCCTTGCTGCAACACTTGGGAAGGAGTTTGAACTGGCTCAGCTGGTCTTCGAATCTGGGCTGCTGATTGCGGTTTCTGGTAATCGACAAGCTGCAGTGTCGGATGATTAATTAACAGGGCTTGTGGGTCCTGGAAAGATCCATTCGCTGTCGAATTGAAGTCGACTGGCCATTCAACTCTTCCGTCTGGAATAGGAACAACACTTAATCGTGACAAAGATGTCCTTAAGGCTTGTTGTTGGCTGTTCAAAATGCTTTCTACAATTAAAAATAAAATATATTTTTAGGACTGCAGATTAAATTAGTAAAACTTGTCAATACTCAGTCAAAGTATATTTACCATTTAAGTAATTTAAGTCAACTGGTGGCTGCGATGCGTTTACCAGTGGGACCCCATTTCCACGAAGCACTTCATGTTCACTGGAGTCAATATCGGATGACGCACTTACACTACATCGCTCAACTTTTGCTTCAGCTTTTTTTATATCATCTAAATAAAAAATCATGTGATTAGCGATCGACATTATTGCAAACAAAACGATAAGTTGAATCCAACTAGTTAATTAACTCTACTCTTTCAACTACTTACCGTAACCTTTGATGAATGTGATTTTATATTTTGGCCATGTTTTTAATGGAACGTGGTTAGAGGTCCTTTTAATTTGTTCAAAATTTGAAGGTCGGAACTTAGGAAAAGAGCACTTGGTTTGATCTTCAGAAATCCAAGTAGAAGGAACAAAATCGACTGAATTATCCTTCTTGAAATTAACAACGGAAAACATCTTCATTTTATCGAGAATTTTGACTAAGTGTCCACGGAACTTCAGAAATGGTAGCTTTCAATACAAAAGTGCGTGATTAAAAGATATGAATATTATTGGAAACAAAAGTAAGTTTAAGATCATCAGACATTTTTGTACATAGTGGAGGATGAGATATCTGTATAATCCCGCCGATTGTTACAGCTACTAAGCTAGTACTTGCTGACAGTCAGACAGGTGCAATGCCAATACTGGGCCATTACATTTTGCCATTATCAGTTTTGATGTGTGTAGGCAAAATCGTACTAAGTAGCGGTACGGCATTGTTTTGGTACTGGCAGAGCCATTATGTTACTGCCTTTACCAATACTGTGTCACGCCATCACGGTAAGCGCATACTGCCTATCATACCTGCTGGCCCAGTACAGAATTGGTATCCTAAAAATAGGTAGTGGCATATCCAATACTAAGCCAATGCCTTTGCTGGATATGCCAACGTTTCACCAGCATGAATGTTTCTCGGGAGGAGATAGCAGATATCGAACAAGATTTTAATTTTTTCAAAGAGAAAAGAGGAAACCAGTTAATTACATTTTTTTCAAAACCCGCTTATTGCTCATTGTTTAGTTATTTGAACTGATCCCCAATTAAATTTTTTTTAACTTTATTTGTTACATTCAGACAACATTTGTTTTCTTCAGTTTCGTCAGTTACCTACTAACCCTGAGCCTGACACAACCAACAATGAAAAGGATCAGGCAAGATTTGAAACAAGTGGAAAAAGAAGAGTTCGAAAGCAGTCGGTAAGTGTCCAGTGTTGACTGATCTTCATTATTTGTTATTCTATTTTTGAGCATGTTTAATTAATTTGAGCAGACGGTTTCTAACATTTGACAAATGATGGTCTCGTTTTTAAATGTGCTTATGTATATTATTGTTTATTTTGAAAAGAATGTGTGCTGAGGAAACAGGAGATGTCCAAGTATTCCAGGATGGATCATCATCATCATCTAAAGGCGCAGTTGCAACAGCTGGAAGGGTTGAAAATGAAGAGGGTGAAGGTGGGCAAGGCTTGGTGGTGAATAATCCGCAAGAGGTGGTGGTGGCACCAGTGTTTCCGGTGGACACGTTACTAGAGGAGGTTAGAACTCTTAAATGTATTTCTGCAAATTATGTAATATTGGTGATAGGAAAGTATGATGACCTTCAACATTGTTCAAAGTAGAAAAACAAGTGGTTTGATGCTAATATTTCTTACTTTGTCTACATTTAGATTGGGTTAAAAATATTTGGAATGCTGAGCGATGAAGACGTGGCCAGCTGCTTTCGAGCGTATCCCAAGTGGCAACAATGGTTAATGAATCAAAGGACTCGGATTCTTTTTCCGGAGGTAATAATTAGTTATCCATTATATAAACCTGTCATGATCATGATAAAGAAAAAGCTCCAAAGTAAACACAAAATTAATATTTTTTAATCCCCGCTAGGTTGTTCCTTTGCTTTTGAAGCATTTGCCCGGAACTGCATTGTTGGAATGCCGCAAAGTATGCCGATCTTGGAAGAATGGATTGGATAACGCCTACCAGTCTCACCCTCAACATTTACAACTTGATTCAGAGGACTGCATCTCAACCACCTAATTCCAGGACTGACCAACTGCTTTGATTCTTCTAAAAGGATTACAAACTTCTTACAAGACATGGAATCCCATCCTGGAAACCCATTCCCTGGAAGAAAATTAGTTCTGACATGGGAGTTTTTTGAAGATTTCGATGAAGATGAAGAAGAAGAGGGAGACCCTTTTCCAGATCTCTTCGGAGATTATTAGCATCACCGTGTGATCCAGCTACTGCACAAGTTTGGCCATCAGGTCCATTTTGTGTGTATTGATTTTGAAAACATGGATTGGGATGAGTTTGAGGAACGCGTAGATCGCTCGCTCTACATCATTAGTATTCCGCGCATCTTGGGACGCTGCATACAACATTTGCCAAATTTAAAGAAATTGGAAATTCGGTACGTGAACAAGGACGAGGAAATGAGGGGTGGGAGAATGCGGCTACCACAGCTGGCAAATTTAGAAACTGTGGTGATTAAGCTACCTAATGTCATGATTGAATCATTTTTGAAATGCTGCGACCCTAATCAAATCAAGCGAGTAGATTTGGAAAATAGATTTGCTGATGTTATATACGGATTTCAAAACAAAGAGGTCATGGATGTCAAAATTAGTTTGGGAGATTTAGGCCTATTTCTGGCTTCGGAGAAGCGCCCACCATTGAGGAAAGTTGTGTTGGACTTTTTTCATCCAAACTATGTCGATTGGCGTCGGTTCATTGCTCTTCAACAACTTATCACAATTTTGGAAGTATTTGCAGACACCCTGAAGGATGTCGAACTACGTACACCAGCCTGCTTTGGTGAAGAAGAAGGATTGACTTTGAGTAATGAGAAGAAAGGTTTCAGGATCAATCTACCCAAACTGGAGAGACTTTCGTGGAACACTTATTTTGGACCTCTTGACCCACAGCTACCCTCGTTAAGACATTTGGATTTGAGATTCGTTCAAATATCACCTTGGGAAGGGAGTGTAGTTCAGTTTTATCGGTTTGAGGAACGAATGGAAAACTCGAACATTTGGTCACTTATCCCGTCTCTCATGACATTAGACATTGCAGGGTCAAATAATTTGGGTAGGTTTCGAAAAAGTTACCATCGTCGCATGTTCGAGCTGATCGGGAAGGAAAATGAAAAGAGTCAAGAGGGAAAGGGAGAGTAGCAGTGACATGGACTTTTCTTGAAAGTTGATTTATTAATTTTGCAGTTTTTATTTAAGTAAATGATAAGCTTTTTCGTTTTTCTGATAAGCTCCTGCGCCTTTTTGCAGATGTTATTGTAATAGTGTTTAGTTCTTAAGTTCCTAGTTGTATTTGTATTAACAGTAAAGAAAACTAAATTGTAATGGTTTGAGTGATTATTGTTGATTATTATAAAACGAATAAATAAATTGAAAGTATTCCTAATAATTTTGATGCATCTATGTATATAAATGCTTTATTCATCATTTCTAAATAATGCAGAAATCCTTTTTTGTAGTAACAAAACCTAACGAATACAACACAAATAAGTTACTTAAAATTTACACTCGGTTGTTGGTGTGGTCTCATACTCTACTTCACATCATAACAGTGTTCGGCTAAGTTGATGAACTGACTTGACTAGTTTTCAGTACTTACTTAATTGTTTAATATCAATATTATTAAGTGAGTTTTCTGAAAATGTATAAAAAACTTTCAGTGTTGAGAGAGGCTTAGAATAGAAACATTGACTGCGAATGTTTGAGTTACGAGTCAAAAAAGCAAGCTTGACAAAGTATAGCTCACATTGCACTCTCCACACATCACATTCACACTCCATCAAAAAGCGTCCAGGACCCCCTACGCATGCATGCCCATATCTCATTTTTTATAAGGAATCTTGAAAACTACATTGATCGCTACACAGCTTGCGTGCGTGATGGGTATCTACAATGTACTCGTGGCAGGTCGCTTTGATGAGATGAACTTCCTATCTATCGTAATTTTGGTTGTAGTTGATGTTTTTCTTGCTCCTTATTATCCTGTTTAGCCTAAGTTTCTCAATGTTAAATACCATAAGAAAAAATAAAAATATCAAAAACTGAATCCTAAAAAAAATAAATCTGCCATAACTCGGAGATGTGGATCCATTCGGAGAAAGTGTTCGGGGTGACTTAATTAATCCTCAAAAGGTACTCACAAACTTATTACCAGCCAAATCCAATCTCTCCAATTGTCACAGGCCTGACCATTCTCTCGAGAGTTACGTTTGCTATTATACTTCTTCAAGCCAAAGATTAGGCTGGTATGTTATGTGTGAAAAACTATAATTTCCGCCCCACCTTTTCCCCATTCTCGTGATTAATTTAAAATCATCGCCCATTACTGGTTCTAGGTAGACTATGTGCCATCCATTTTATAAGAAGCGTAGTTGGTTTGTTATTGCAAGTAGTTTTCCAGCTCAGCATAATATTCAACTAGTTTGATTGATTTTGCATTATGCATTATTGGAATTCGAATACACGATTTTGTTAGAGAATGAAAACCAGACATTGTATAATGAATGAATGAATTTATTCAGTTTGCAAACACATTTATTCCAAATCATACTCTTAAAAGTTATAGAATATCAGAAGCTCAAGTCGCTATCAAAATGCATTAACCAATGCATCCAGCCTCGATTTGCGTCGCTTGTTGTGTTCTCTATAACCCTGTTTTTTCCATAATTTTTGGCATCCTTTTCTGATCTACAGTCTGGTTTGCTAATTTTCTATTGCTTGTGGATAATTACTATTCAAAAAAATTGTCTTCATTGCTGCAGCTGCTTGCGCAAAGGTTTCATATGCACAAATTCCGGTGTAAATGAACAAATATTTTAAATATTGTTGAGTAAATGAAAGTTTAACTTTTAATTATACCATTTATTTTGCTATCAGACAACACAAATAAAAGATATGTTGATAGATAGGAAGCGTGTATTTGAAAAGATTTGTAAGGACCCTTCAGACGTTTCTACAATACTTATGGATATACCGAATGGGAATGAGATTGGAATTAACTGCTACGGCTGGTTTACAATGAATTACTCCTTCATTGGAACGGTAATGTTTCATTTTTATATCTGACCCAAAATAACCTTTCTCATTTTGACTCAAAGTTTTCAATGGAAACTATATTAACCATGGTTTCAGATTATCATCAACTCAATTACATTTGCAATTATTCTAATTCAAGCTAAAGTATAACAGGTTGTTGTGATCATCTCATAATAACAAACCCTAATTG
This sequence comes from Orchesella flavescens, assembly GCA_964034955.1. Lineage (NCBI taxonomy): Eukaryota > Metazoa > Arthropoda > Collembola > Entomobryomorpha > Orchesellidae > Orchesella > Orchesella flavescens. The sequence goes on along the minus strand of OZ035954.1, from coordinate 38,961,461 downwards.
GCATATACAAGATTCTAAGCAAATTCAAGCAAATACATACAAATAAAGTATTTAGCGTTTACTTTGCATTATTCCTATCCAGAGCAATATAACACGAAACGTTTTCTGATGATCAATTTAATAAATGGAAACCATAAATATCCGCTTTATGCCAACACAATCATGTGGAACCTTTTGTACTATTTGATCCTAATAACTTTAATTAGTTCATACTAATTGACGAGTGACCTAGCTTTTAGCCAAGGAAAAGGACACTGACAATATACGCATTTGCATTGTTTAAATCTAATACATTACATGAGTTGCAAACATTAACACAAGTCGAGCGAACAGAACATGTTTGCAAGTATTTGCATTAGTATGAAATTGACTGAAGATTTGTCGTTAGATATTATAAATCAACTCATTATATCCAAGTCCGTTCTTCAATATGGTTATGGTTACCGAAATGTCATTTGTTTTTTTAGATAAACGCCGAATTTTCAATCAAGACTGGTTTTAACACCATGAAACCAAAAGATATGGTCATATTGTCATATTCCCTTTAACCCAAAAAAAGTTATCTGTCAACTCCAGAGATTGGTAACTTTTTTGAAAAGTTACAGTTACAAGTTAAGTTACAGTTAAGTTACATAACTGTAACTGTAACTTGTAACTGATCGAGTATCCAAATGTAACTTTTAACTGTAACTTGTAACTGAGCTTGTAACTGAATGTAACTGTAACTGTAACTTGTAACTGAGCTTGTAACTAAATGTAACTGTAACTGTAACTTGTAACTGAGCCTGTTACAAAATGTATGACAGACAGAAATGTGACAGAATTCTTTATAATTTCAATTTTAAATTGGCTAGTTTGGAAGGCTGCAATTATAGCTGGGTCCAGTAGCATGTATCCATACTCTTTCAGGGCGTATCTGGCAGTCAGAGATGGGTAACTTTATTGAAAAGTTGCAGTTACAAGTTAAGTTACAGTTAAGTTACATAACTTGTAACTGTAACTTGTAACTGAGCTTGTAACTGAATGTAACTTAACTTGTAACTTGTAACTGAGCTTGTAACTAAATGTAACTGTAACTGTAACTTGTAACTGCAACTTGTAACTAAATGTAACTGTAACTGTAACTTGTAACTGAGCTTGTAACAAAATGTAACTGTAACTTAACTTGTAACTAAAACCTTCCAGTTACCAATCTCTGGCTCAACTCCAAGAACCTACAAGAACATGCCCCTAAACCAACCTTCCCAATAAAAAATGTAGCCTTCATTGAAACATTTTTTTGACAGTAACTTTCTCCTTCTCGTGACAGGATTAACTTTCAGATGGAACCCCAAAATAAGACAGTTTAAAATAAATGAGAATGTTAATGTGTTTTAAATTTCAGAGGATACTTAATAGCATCACTTTCGCTATTATACTAAAACAAGCAAAGAATTAAAATAAAAGTGGTTCGTTAAAACTGTTGCACCTTTTATTAAAAATTGTTCTGCACACATATTGAAACGAAATTGAAAATTTCATGAAACTTTGTGTATACAAAATTAAAACACTCCACTTCGAGCTTCGTAACATAGAATTATGTATGGTTCAAATTTTATTTCATAAAATTCTTTTGACTAGTATTTGCTTACATACTACATAATAAATTAAATCTTTCTCGATAATTTTATGCATTTACTATTTGAGTTAGAAAATTATATTATTGTTATGAAAAATACTCCGAGAAATATGCAAATTGACATTCTATACCCTTATGCGGATCTATGGGTCGATTTATGCAGTTTTATTTATTACAGATAATTCTACATAATTTTATGCCTTGTACAGATAAGCAACATATTAAACTTATTACTTATTTTTTGTTGCCAGTTTTGTAGACCAATTTCAGGCGACACAAAGTGAGGATGGTCAACGCATTGCAGAAAGGTACGTTGCCTTGCTGCAGAAATGAAATTGAAACACTTGCAGATTTTAGCAATCGTCGATGTCCTGTCCTGAGTTAACGATAAACAGGTCAAAGGTCAAGATCAATTTTTATTGCAAAAGTATAGGTTTAATGCATTAAAATTATGTCAATTCCCGGACAAGTCAGATACTATCCGTGTATCATATCGTGGTACGACGCTTTTCCCCAAAACAAACAAAGAGAACAAAGTGGCGGCAATGATGTTTTTGGCAGCTGAGTGAAATGTAGTATTCCAAACACTTTCAATTTGATAACAAAACCAGGATTATTGTATGTAGTTCTAAGTTTTTATCGTAAAGTTTGAATGAAGTAAGGAACAATTTGTTTTATTTTGTTTTTGAACAGCAATAATGAATTGTTTATCAAACAGAGACAATGAACCCGAAGCCGATAACAATGACAGAGCTTCAAAAGGTTTTTCCTACTATTACGTCGTCATTCCCCCGGAAGACCAAGCTGTGTCAAATGGTGAGTGTTTTCTGTTCGTTTCGTTTCATACGTATTAAACTAATTAAAAAAATTGAACCATTTAATACAGAAAATGATTTAATTTTTTGTTAATGCAGACTCCTCAATGTCCGTCACATCATCTCAAGAGTTGGCAACTATCATGAAGCGGAATCCTCGTGCAAGGTTCCATGCCGGAAGTAGTGTTGAGGAAGCCATGAAGCGGGCAACGGAAAAAATTAAGGTTTATCAAGATACCGTCTGCTATGTATCTCCTAAGGTTGCTGAGCCGAAACGAAGAAGTAAGTAATCTAATGTGTAGCTTGATGTTTAAAAGATAAGAATCATTTAATAAAAATTATCCATTGTGGATGTGAGTTCCATATTATTGAGAAATTAATTAATATGGATATTTTTTCAATTTTCAGACCGTTCTTCTTTGTCGGCGATTGAGTCCTGCCTTGGTGCACCTGCAATGAAATCACCCGAAGCCCGTGACTTGCTCATGATGGGACAGGAAATCTCAAGAAAGCAAAACGAGACAGTTCGCATGCGAATCGAAAATAATCCACGGATTCTGGTAACGGACACTGAAGCTCCAACCACGTTGCATGAAGGATGCAAATACAATGCGTTGCACTTAGCCGCGAAATGTAACAACTCTGACATCCTGCAACACATCTTGAACTTGATATCCAGTTTGGAATTCATGGAGCGTATTTATCCAACTGTTAGTCCAGAGCAAAGAAGGTATGAATTTGCAAAGATGTATGCATTTTGGTGTAAATTCGAGTCAATTTTTGTTGTGGATTGATTTAGTTTAATTTTAAAGGTCCCTTTTTCTTACAGGTACAGCACGAAGCAACTGGTTAATTGCTATCTAAACACACCAGATAAGATGACTCAGGAAACGCCTCTCCATTATGCGTGTAAATTTAACAATGTTGAATGCGTTCAACTACTTCTTTCTCATCCTTGGTGTGTTATTAATGTGAAGAATTTCGAGAAACTGACTCCTTATCAGGTCTTTACTTAAACAAACTGGATAATTTAAATATTTTGAGTTTTCATATTTGCATATTGTTAACCATTATTAAATGCCTTATAGATTGTTGGTTCCCGAGCTGATTCAAAAGGAACAAAATTTGAAGCCATCAAAAGATTATTTGAAGAAAGGTACATTGTACCAATCTGGAGAGATGAAGATGTTATGGGTGATCCACCTGCTATTGGGGATGTTTCATTTATTCATGATTTGGGTCAAGCTATTCCTCCTCCACTGTTGGCTAAATTTCCAGATTTCTCTGTAAGTTGTGTTTTGTACTACCATTTCTCAATGTCAATTTAAAAAAAAAAGAAAGGCTCATTCTTTAAATACAGATCTCCTTGTTGGATCCTTGCAGCCCACAACTTCTGCCAATGAGAGGACGCAAGGTTTTTATGAGTCAACCTCCAGCATGGAGAGTAAAAGCTTTCGCCGGTCCAGTCAGTGAAAAGAAAGCTTCAGAGCTACGGCAGTTGTTGGTGCGCTCTAGAGGTGTTCATTTGATACCTGCTAATTCTCATGACAGTAGTTTCACTGCCCCTGGAACTCCAGGAAATGCAGGTGCTATAACGCCAGACACTCCCAAAACTAGCAGCCCATATCCTTCTAATCAGGTTGTTACTCCACCTCCGCCGTTGCAATCGTTTTTCTCATCACCTATACTCTCACCTTTTACACCTCGAAGCACTTGTGATTCACCGGTATTATTTCGAAGAAGGTGCGACTCTCCTGGATTAAATACTTCACGAACAGACATGTCCATTCGTGTACGAGATGCAGAGAAAGGTCTTGAACGAATTGCATTGGAATATTGCAATGAAATGAATATCCCATGGAGCGAGTACTGGCCCTTCTTGGAAGCATACTGTGATTTGACGACTGATGCTGGATTGGGCTTATTAGAACAATATCTTTGCACACTGGAAAGGAATGTAAGTTTACTATCATCAATCATCATTAGTTCAAGATCAAGAGTGTAACAATGGATTGAAAGCGTTTATTGATTACTTTTTATTTCTTCTAAATAGCGACTGACTAAAGTTCTGGAGGAAAAACTCATAGCAAATAATAATTCGTTAGATTCATTGATTGACAGTAAGTTTGTTCCAGCCACTTTTGAAAATTGCGGTACTCGTGTAATATCATTATTGTTATCCTTCCAGCAATACATAATATTTTTAAATTGATTTAAAATTGCAATATTGGTTTGTATCAAATTTAGAACTTGAACGCATTAATTTGGATGGATCTGGAATGTCATCTCCTGGACCTGGAAGATTTTGTCCGAATCCAAGGTGCCGGCTTGAATTTGGATTTTGTAATTGTGAAAATGTTATTCCCAACCTCCCATGCGTAGTTGACGACGAAGACGACTCAGTGAGAGAGCCGGTCCTCACGTTCGGTGACTATACAGAGACAGGATCTCAAGGTGTTGAGGCTGCTGGAGGTTTATATGAGCAAACTATTATGGAGATGAGGAAATTAAACACCAGCTGTAACACTAATTCATCTGGGTCAGCTTCCAGTGAGACGACTGACTTTGACGCGCTAGAAGAATTATTATTTGCAACTGCTCCGACATCTCCAGTTGAAAATGATGTTTTTGAGGATTGCTGCAATAAGCCAATATTTCTAAATGGGTGAGATATGAAACCGACGCTGCACTTAATACTACACATTTCTCTCAGGATCATTACATTCAATAATATTTTTACTGTCACATTTTAGAGAGCAGCCTGGAAAAATTGATCTTCAGGTTTTTCAAATCCTCCAAGATTTTGAGGAGAAAATTGATAAAACCAAATACCTTGCAACTTTCCAATGGATCAACTCAATGCGTGCAGTTGGGGAACCTTTAGGACTAAGGTAAGGGAATTTCTTATGCTAAAGCCATATTTGAAAAACATAACTAAAACCACATGTTAAAAACAATTTTTTATTCTTTTTCAGCAGTCGTCGTGGTCCTCTTGGAGCAAGTGGTTACATTCCTAAGCGATTGTGGGAGCCGCCTTACGTATCCACTCCTTGTTACAGGCTAACTAAAGAAAGTTGGACTCGTCCTTTTTTAAATTGATAACATTAATCATCTATCTTGGGGAAATGAAATAATTTATGACGATTATGACTATTATCTTGTACTTATTTTCAATGCCCATCTGTACTGACAAAAAAAACGAAACGGATTTTTATATGCCCGCATATGTTGTATCACGTTATGTTGCCAACGCCATATTTTTTTTTTATATATATATATATATATATAAATATTTTTTTTTACTTTTCGACATTCGTGCTACATTTTAAGTACACCAAATGTTTTCACCAATTTAGTTGTGTCACGCTCGCCATATAATAAACCATTCGGTATATTTTTTTGTATATTTTGTCAAGTACTTGAGAGTCTTGAGAGTTGTGGAAAGCATACAAATCATGGCAGAACCTCCTTACATACCACCTGAAATGATGGAAGAGATATTTGATAATTTGGATGACCCTCAAGACTTGCAGAAAGTGATCAACTCTTGTCCAGCCTGGAATAACCTGATGGACTACAAGAAAACCAGACGACTTTTTCCATTGGTTTGTGTGCTTCCAAACAAACAACAAATGTTACGAGTCCCGAAAAAGTGATAAGATAATAATGCATACGTATATTTTTATGTTGAAGGTTCTTCCAATTCTGCAGCGTGTGGACGGGAGATTTGGAGAGCTACAAAATATGCTGACACTTCGTCAAGTCCATAGTCTTTGGGGGAAAGCAGTTGATGAAGAACTAAGTCGCAATCCCAGGCGTTATGTAATGACGGAATACTCTCTTCGTACAACTGAAGACATTGACAGAATGGTGGCGCATGCCGATTCAATGCCACAAAAAGTCAACCCCTTTCTGGGAAGCTATTTGAGTGTGCTATCTCCAAACGATGGCACCCATCTCCGTCGATTATTTGAAAAGTATGGACACAAGCTCAAAACTGTGGAACTGTCATTTAGGGATCCTCCCAGCCCCACGGAAGCTGGGCGATTGCTGAGTCTACTTCCAAACGTGGAGAATCTAACACTTGGTTCCGGGTTCAGGGTTGAAGATAATTGGCTTGATGGAACTCCATTTCCTCCACTCTCTAGACTTGTCAAACTGGACATGTCTTTACCTACTATGGATTTGTGGTTTTTTGGATTTGAAATCAACCGTCATAGGGATTTTATTGCTGCCATCTTGACTGCATACGGTGCTAATGTAGAGTTTCTAAAATGTTTCTCTTGGCATATATTTCAAATTGATGACGTGGGTCAGCTTCTGCCAAACCTAGTGGAACTAGTCATTGCTGGTGCGGCTGAAATCCCGCCTGAATATTTTCAAGTGATGTCACAAGTTGGATGGAAGCTCAAAAAGTTGCAACTGGACACAGATTTCGATGACGTCATTACTGTATCAACAGAACTATTGGGTGCTCTAAACAGTTTTCGCACGACTTTGGAATATCTGGAAATAAACGTAGAATTCAACGCCGACTTGGATCTAAGCTCACTATTAGTATTCCCGAATCTGAAAGAGGTGAATTTAGGCGTCACTATAGATTCCGAACAAATCTCAGAGGAGACTCAAAACCAATTGCGGTCGCTTCCTAGAGTGTGTTCCAGCCTGGAGAAACTGCAGATTACTCGTTTTGAAGGAGATCCAGCGTTGATTGGAGGTGAAAGGGTAGAGATGGTGGAAAGCCTGCTGTTGGCAATGTTTCCAAAATTGAAAGAGTGCAACTTAAGGGGTTGGCGCAGAGCACTTTTATAAGCTCAACTGTATAATCTTGACCACTTTCTTACCATACTTGAAATTGCTGAATCATTTTCCTGAGACACTGATAAATAAAATTCTTAGCTCAACTTTAATGCAATAAAAAAACGACGCATGTGTTCTACATGGAGTTTATATTTCTGGAAATAATCGTGACCATATTGTAGTACCTGTTATATATAAGCTTCTAAAAACACTTTTCTATCGTGCCAAAGGCTATTAAAATATGGAGTAGTTTGTCGATCCGAGTTTTTTTAACCCAACAATGTATCATATTTATCATACTTTCAAATTATCTTTACACACGATGCAAGTGTCTCACAATCCTGACGCTGATGATGCTCGAGCAAATGCAAAACTTAAATGAAATCAACAAATAGAGGTTTCAAAAACTATTCTGTTATTCATCAAAAATATATATGTTTGTAATCAACAGCAATATAAAAACGTTATAAATGTAATAATTGAAGAAATCGAGATCTTTCCCATGAGAAATTGAGAAAAATCACTAATAATTTTGATACAACGTAGCATTTTAACAAGCTGGTGCAGCAACCGCCAATGAGACAATCTCAGCCCTAGAAATCTTTCCCGTTTTACTTTTGGGTAGAGCAGGAACGATGAAAAGACCACCACGTAGTCTTTTATAGGATGCTACTTTGCTATCAACAAATGATATGATTTCCTCCCTGATTTCTTCATCATCGGCATCAATTCCATGTTTCAGAACGACAAAAGCTCTTGGAATGCGGTCACCACCGTTGGGGTCATGTACTCCGACAACGACGGCTTCCTCAACAGCAGGATGCGTCAGGGCCACCTCTTCAATTTCCGCTGGAGAGATCTGTAATCAGTAGAAAAGAAAATTCTGTTAGCTTTGCAGTTTTTATTAAAAGTAGGTCAAACAAAAGAAATGTCGATGAGATAAGGTAATTTTTTGCTTACGTGGCAATTGAAATACTTGAATGTCTCCTTTATTCTGTCAACGACATAAACGAATCCTTGCTCATCGTAATAGCCAAGGTCACCCGTTTTCATCCATCCGTCTGTAAACTGTGCATTATTCTCCGCACTTCCGTTCCAATAGCCTGAGCACTGGATTGGGGAGCAGATTGCGATTTCTCCTTGTTGGTTAGGTCCTAATGCTCTTCCACTCTCAATATCCAAAACCTTCAGCCTCGTATTTGGATACAATTTGCCACAAGAAAGTGGTGGAATGTTGGGCATCAGCTTGTAGCCACTTGATAAGCCGGAGAGGTCGATAGTCGTTGTGAGTGCCGCACACTCTGTCATCCCGTATCCATTGAAAACACACTTAACACCGGGTAGCGTCATCATCTCCTTGTAAAACTTTTCTGTGAGAACCATTCCTCCAGTAATGATAACCTCGAGAGAGGACCTATCATACTTTTGGGCTTCTGGGTCGGTGGCAAGAAGTGCGAGGAAGGTTGCGAATCCAAAAGCCAGTTGTGGTTTGTATTGGTCAACCGCTTTGAAAATATGTTCCTTTTTCACTTCATGCATGAGCACGGACCACACGCCAGCCTTCAGGTTGCGAATTGGGAAGAGAAGGCCAAGCACATGGGTGCAGCGAAGGACAAGCAAGGCTGGGGCTTCATTGAAGGGGATATTGGACGTCCCAATTGTGAAAGCGAGGACTTGAAGGTTGGTGTAAACAGCGCCTTTGCTTTTTCCAGTTGTTCCACTTGTGCAGAGGATGAGAAGAGGGTCATCCAAATCTGCTTCAGAAAGAATGTGTTCGGGGCAAGCTGAGCCGTCATCTGCAAAAATGGAATCAATGTTGGTACATCCTTCAACGTCCCCAAAAACGATGACTTCTACAGGCCACTCTGCCTCCTCAACTGCGGATTGAGCTTGGGAAACGGATATGGGGTCACACACGATCCACTTTACATGCGCATCTTGAATTCTGCCGAGAAGTGTGTCCTTAGTGTCTTCCGAGTAGGAGCTGTACATTATCCCACCGTTTCTCCAGACTCCAACGGTAAAAGCGTAGATTCTGGTCACGTCACTGGTCATGTAGAGCACAACGTCGCCTTTTCTCATGCCTCGTTTGTACATTGCACTTGCTACTGCTCGGGACATTGGCTCAACATCAGAGAACAATAGAGTTTCTCCAGTAATAGAATTTGTCTGTAACGATTAAATATATTTATAAGATGGGAAAGCTCCAAGATTGAAGATAAAAAGAATTAATTGAAGAAAATAGCCTTGATTTTGCTTACCAGCCACCGCGTTCTTCCAAGCTTGACATTTTCTTGAGCCGAATTCAACAGATATTGACAAGCGCTCAAGGTTTCCAGCTCTGGAATGGGAATAGCTGGATAACTACTCTCTAAAATTGGCTCCTCATGAAAGCCACTATTTTCCTGCATATTGCAAACCATTTTGGTAGAAAGATAAAAGTTGGGTTTTGCTTGTGAAGCAAAGTTTGTTGTATCTAAAGTGAGATTGTGAGCTGAACTGAAGAGTTGAGTACAGCACCCTTTGCTTTTATACAAACTGGTAAAAAATTATTGCTTATCTTTATCTCTCCCATTCTCAATCATGGGGTTTCCTAATAAATTATAAACTTGAGTTTGGCAAAGGTTCATGCTCATTGAAACCAACTAGGAAAACCCAAAATCTCAGTAAGGTGTAAATACTCAAGCATTTTGCCACGGCACACAAAATCTTTCTCTTGCAAGTGTATTAAATTTAGTCATATTTATCCGTACGAAACGAACCTGTATCCGTGTATATATATAGAAAACTAAACAAAATGGCATTAAAAATTCAATATAAATCTATATTTATATTCTGAAGATGGGACTTTTATAATTTTGTGGGAAAATCCAATCCAAACAAAAAGAGTGTATTTACGAAGCATTGTGCATTCCATGACTGCGTGAGTAGAACAAGGCTACACCAAGAGGTGAAATGATTGATAAGCCGCGTATGCATTCATATTCAGTGAAACCATTCACAAACGCTGCTGTTAAATTGGGCATGTGTGCTTCCAATATGAATCGAAACAAAGGGGCACCGCTGCCCATTTCAGGCTTATCAACGTCACCAACGTCTGCTCATTGACAGGGTACGAGCAATCAGACTGACAAGTAATTACCATTTGATTTGATTGCCTCTTGACCAGATTGGATTTTACGCAATGGGAATTTCGATCATTTCAACATGATATTAATAATTGAAGCTTGTATAATAAATGCAGCTTTGCAATAAATCAATGAAAATCAGTCGATGGGATTTCCATACATGTCAATCTTCTTTATTGAGCACTTCTCGTGTCATTTCAGCCGATAAACTTGAAGCGAAGCTAACATACTTACGAGGGAAGGACCAGGTCTGTAACACGTAGAATTGGCTGAAACTTGGCATAGAAGCAGCTATTACTACTAAATAATTCTATGTCAAACATCAAGTTCGGATGGCAAAGTGTCTCTTAGTTACACTACCTTCAATATCTGTAACCGGAGCTTCAAAAGTTCTAGTACGTACATGTGTTGGCTTATATATGTATAGTTTGCCATAGAGAGTAACTAATTAAACGATATTGCAAGGTTTACAACTTTTCTACCTCAAAATATTTGGTTTTTCTACTACTTTAAAATTTTGAGCCATTTTGAATTAATCAAGCAGGGTTCCCCCCTGTTCAAACTAAATTTTTCCATGCTAAATCCCATTAGAAAACACGAAAGTTTCAAAAACTGAATCTCAAAAAATTGAATCAGCTACAACTTGGAAATCTGGACCCATTCGGAGAAAGTGTTCGGGGGTACTTAATTAATCCTAAAAAGGTACCCACACACTGATTACCAGCCAATTCTACGTGTTACAGACCTGGTCCTTCCCTCGTTAGTAAGTAATGAACTAATGATGGTTGTTGCAATAAATTCTGGGAAAACCAGTAACCAGTGAACCTGTGATTGAAGAGTCGCAAAACAGAGTTTATGGTAATCACGCTTGTTCGGAATGACTCCACTTTGAGACTCAATAACCTTCATTTCAACCACATCATTCGACAAGTTACAAATAATGCACAACATAAGCTGCTATGAAATCTTGGTTTCTTGTCGTGATTTGACCTACTGTAAATCAGAAAGGTTTGTTTGCATTTGATGCTTAACTGAGCATTGCTTGATGTAAAATAAATTATCATGTTCGGGAAACTTTTATCCAAAGTATTAATCAGCATGGCATGGTAGCATTAATACTCTCGTTCAAGGACAATGTGCCGCTTCACAAATGAAATGTTTGTTGATCGAAATCATGATATAAACACATTTTATAACATAATCCAAAAGCAGGTGGAAGTGTGCAGTTTAAATATCAAAGCAAAGCGTCATTCATCAAATCAAGATACATGTCCATCTTGCTTCGGGTCAAGTCAGAAGATGCTGCCAACTAACTACTCAAGCAACTCCAGGAATTCCAGCGCTAATCAATAAACTAATACCAAACAATGCATTTATATCTAACAAATTCAATGAAAAACAACTTTATTCCGATACCTATCATCAGGCTCTACACTCCACGAATCAATCATAATATCAGAACACATACTATTAACAAAATGATGCAAAAAGGTAGCATGCTTTTAAACTACTGAATAAATGAGTCTTTAACAAATTTGTTGTCATTTTTCACATCCTATCCGAGTCCTTCTTCGAGCAGAGGCCAGCAATCATCCTGTTCATCCGCATTTCCACCTGATCCTCATACAACTGGAGATTCTGACCCTCCAAAGTGGCCTTGACATCCTTCTTGACATACTCTTGCAATGGCTTCACCTCGTACGGACTCTTTTCACCCACTGAATGAGACTAGAACACATTTTAAATAATACAAAAAATGAATTTCAGTTCAAAATATCATATTCAAATTTAAACACATTTAATTATTTTAGCTGTACACTTACCCTTATACCAAGCATCATGGCTGTCATATTCTTGATAAGCTCGAGAATCTTGGGGTTCCTCACAACAGGTTGTCCACCTTCACCTTTGTCATTGAAGTTGGAAACAATCATGGCTGCCTCCTCTTTGCAACTTTCAAGAACCTGTTCAGAGTTGATCATGCGAGGCGGTGGCTGTGAAGTAGAATTGGTGGCGCTGCTAGAGCCAGGCTGAGGATCACACGAAATCTCTACGCAATACGCTTGAATCCCAGCCATGAACAGGTCCATTGTTTTATTCAGAGAGTCCAGGCTTTGTACACAGCGAGCGTACTCAAGTCGATATGCCTGATCAAATGGTTTTCCATATGAAATCATCTTCTCCGCCTTCACATTTAGTTCCCTCAGCTCAGCAATCTTTTTCCGTTTCAATTTCAACTGTTTTGAGAGTTGCACAATCATGTTTAGGAGGCGAATCGGAAAACCTCCTAACATTGCCGTTGGATCAAACGGGGAATCTGGAAATCCTTCAGGTTTGAGAGCAAGCAACGATGGGTTTTGGAACTTGAAGTTTCCAACAGTTAGCTCTCCACATCCGCCTATTCGACGAGGAATCTTGAGGGCGAATGATGAAGTGGACACCGTTTCCAATGGCTCATTAGAACACACTTCAAAGTCAGGCACAGAATGAGAACCGACGCCCTGGCGATGGAAAGCGATTCTGTAGGTGTTGTTGGATGTGTCAGCACCTTCAATTGTTCCCTCAAAGATGCCATCTTGTGGGGCTCTGAGACGAGCAGTGACGTTGGTTCCAATCACGAACTGAAGTGGAATCTCGTCAGGAAGCTCTTTGTAGTTAAAATCGCTGACTTTTCGCTGTTGAATCTCCCGAATCTTTTGTCGTTTCTGGTAGAGCTCTTGACGCTCCTCCGTAAAGAAGACGGATGAGCAGCGCCGAGGTTTGCCCATCATGCGGCGAATAAAAGTCCATTCTACGCGATTCATCATCCTTGTTCTCAAACTGGGAAAGGATTCCCGGAGACACATTTGAAAGTCATTCTCGCCATTGAAAAGCACCCTAAATTAAAAAAATTCAATTTAATAGAGAAATCTTTTCAGCTTTAAGTGGAAACTACAAAATATGTTTTTTTCTAAGACTGAAGACTTACTGGTCGATTGAGCTATAGAACCACTCGTAGCAAACCCACTTGTGGGACTTTGGCAGTTTGAGGAAGTTGCGGACACGAAGGCTCATCTCATTTAGCTCCTTACTTCGTTGATTCTCTACCATCAACTCTTGCGGCGGTGGCCCCTGAGTCTGAAGTTGGTGGTAAGCTAGCACTGGTCCAGGAGCGAGAAAGCGCAAAGGTGCTCCTACAGTTGAAACACGTTTGGGTGGAGTTGGAACAGAAACTGCCACTGATGATCCTACATTTGCTACCAGCGCAGGTCTAATAGGAACGTTGACTGATTGAGCTTTGGTATGTTTTGGAGGGGAAACTTTTTCCAGTTTCGGTTTCAATGTTGAAGGTGGCCGCCTGGCACGACTTGGTCTTGGTTGCTTCCTGGGAGAACCAGCAGCTACTTTCTCCTTCATCGGCTGCTGCTGCTGCGCCACGACCACGACTTGTTTCGTTGGAGTGGAAGAGACAGAGTCACGTCGACGCTGATCCACTTTGATCATGTCCGAAAAACTTAATTCTACCTTCTTTTCAACAGTTTCCTCCTCGTTAATCCACTCCTTTGAGGATCCGGCTACTTCAGCCAATCTTGACCATCTGTCCTCCTTCAATTCTAAAACTTGCGGGTTTGAAGCAAATTGTGGAGTTGTAGACACAGCATTGATCTTGATCTGTATGGATGGAGGGGTAGCCACTCCCCCTGAAAACCGCCGAGTAGTAGTGAGTTGTCGTCCACGACGTGCAGTATTTGTAATATTTGTATTACGAACAGGAGCCTCCTCTAATTCTTCGCTTCCTCCTTCTTTTTTAGGTGTCACTGGAGCTACGACTTTATCCACTTCTGATTTCACCTTCTTGGCGTCCTTTCCAGCAGCGGCGGTCTTACTTCCTCCCGTTGTTTTAGAGGTGAGCATCTCGTCACAGAAATAGAGAGAGTTCCGTTTTCGCTGTCGAACCGGCATCCCTCGCTTGTTCAACACGACTTCCTCGGATGTCGTTGGGATCTCATCCGCCAAAACGTAAAACTCATCAGTTGGAGAAGACTGAACGAAGGGGATTAAATCGCAGGAACGAACATCATCATACCCATCTTCAAAATCGGTGGTGGCAGTCGTAAGTCCATCGTTGCTTTCACCGTCGCCAATTAACTTATCACCATCATCAGAGGGCAATGAAGCCAATGAGGAACGCGTTCGGGGCCTGCCAGTAACAGGGCGTCCACGATTGGATTTCCGTTCCATTTTCCTCTCTAAAATAATTTAAAAAATGGAATTAAAAGTTGATTTAAGAGTTTCCACTTCATTAAACTTCACAATGAGAAATGAATTAATGACATGTGCATTACCTTCGACCTTTTATTTCCAAGATAACCTTTTTACGTTCGTAATCCTATGTTCAGTTAAATATCAGTTTCAACTAAAATCCAAAATAAGTTTTAAATTTTTTTAACTAAAATTCAGTTCCTAGCTAATTGCATCTGGTTCCGTATTGCTTACGACAAACAAGACACAATAATACAAGACTGCGAATGCAATTTATGCTTTCGGGCGTTGAAATGTTGTGAGTTCTTTTCAAGATTCCCACCAACTTTGGGCCATTATGAAAATGACATATACTCAACAAAGACAAACGATGACAGGCCTCACGCGATTATTTATTGAAAATAATAAATTAAATTGCAACTTTTACATAATCCTTTATGTTTCCATTTTTATTAAATATTTAAGCACGCATCTTTGACTCATTTAAGCTAATTGGGAATAATAATTCTTTTGGTTTGAAAACCTATTAAAAAGGACGTACCTTATTTTTTCTAATAGGTTTTACAACAAAGTGGTTATCGAGGGGAACAACTTTCATATTATTATTATTGGTCAGCCTGTTAATTTTCCCATATACTTTGAAACACAGAAAAGCAACAAACAAAGTTGAGTTCAGTATCATGTACACCAGACAAATCATGGCCAAAGGTGTTCTGTTTGCAGACGTTGATGACGTTAAAGCTGTGTTGATATGATCCACCTTTAAAAGGGAGCCTAAGGCTTTCTTAAATGTTATCAGTTTTTGCAACTGAGCCACAAATCCAGCTTCCTGAAAGCATCCGAGAATCTTAAGGAATTTCGTTGACAAATAGCCCCGGATTTGATAAGCGTCCGCTAGTTGAAGGTTGGAGTGTTCCGATTGACTTACCTTTCCACAAACAAATTCATTTTGAAGGACAGCTTTGTCAGTGACGGAGAGTGTGAGAGCGAGAGCAGGGAATGTGTAGTGGCTTTCCGTTCCCGTAGGTAAAAGTAACTTTCTCCCAGCCATTACACTTAATTTGTCTGGAGCATTGGAAGGGAAAACAAATTCTGTCAAATAAAAATTATCCTCGGTTTTTGCCAAGCCCGTATTTTCTTTCAAAAGCTTTTTCAAATGAGGTGCAAGATTTCTTATGGCAGGTCTAGCTCGAGCTCCACCAACTCCTTGAAACCAAACCCTGTATCCCATTTTGTAAGCATCCAACATCGTGTTTGGATATTCGAGATAAGTGAAATCGGTACACATTCCACTGTCATATATCCAAGGTAGAAACATGCCTCCAATCAGATAGAAAAGGAGCACTTTTCTCCGATGTTTAAACCAGAATTCCATGTCCACAATAATCCACATAAGATCCAATGCCCTTGAAACGTTTTTGAAGAGAAAGGCATACACAAAAACTATAACTGCCAAGCATATCCAACTATAAATGTCGAGAACAATGAAGTAAACCTCCCAACTGATTTTAATGAGTTGGCTGGTTCTTATGCAATACATCAGTTTTGGTTTCTCTTGCCTCATCAGTATGTACGTTCCTCTGGTTTCCGCTATCCTGTTACCAAACTTCAAATCTCTTGGGAACATCCTACGAATGTTCAAATACCAGTAAATATCATTGTCATAATTTTCAGCATCACTTAAACGTAAGTTTGCATCAATGCTTATGTTCATTCTGTTGGCAGTCATTCGCAAGAGAAAGAGATCCACTTTGGGATGATCCTCTAGACTTTTTTGCAATTCGTATTTTCCAACACCTACTAATTCTTTCACTTTTTCCATTTCATCAGATGGTACTCCTCCTGCAGTAATGTAGATGATTTTTTTACCATAACTCTTACTGTTTAGTTGCTGACACTTTTTCTGAACTTTAGAGAATGTTATTGGGCTGGCAATCGGTTGAATTGAGTTGCGAATTTCCAATGGACAGTAGTAGCAATAGCATTGCAGTTTCATATCAACGGAGAAAGTGAGGAATGCCAGGCTGGCGTAAAAGGCTCTTTGTGTTGTGTTTTCAAGAGAAAAGTATTCCTTTTTGAACTCATTTATGAGATCAATTTTTGATGGCACCGAGACCAAAAATAGTGCGTGTTCCGAGGTTCCATGTCCAGATTTTGTGATGGTGGTGATTGTTCCGTTGACTGACGAAGTTTCTAATATAAAAAGAGTGCAGTGATCCTTATATTTTGAATAAAATCGGAAATAGCCGTCGTAAAGGGAGAGATTTTCTTCCTCCACGAGGGCATCCATGTCAAATCCAAAATTGAAATGAGCAAAACATGTATTGTGATTTCCGAGTTTAAAGACAGCTCATGCTCTCGTAAGCCTGCCTTTTCATATTGCCCCAGAAATCTTGGTTCATTTGGATTCTCGAATATGAGATGAACAGAACACTTTTCATCTAGCAAAATAGGAAATGCAAATTCAGTACGAGTTAACGGAGATATTGTTAAAGTTACAATCAATAATAAAAATACGCTGTGAAACATTTTGATTGTTTTTTTTTGTGATGAAATTCTGTAAAGAAATCAGTTACAATAAATTCCGTATACTTTTCCCCCAGCAACAACCTGATAAGGATTTAATCCGGATTGCTTTTCAGTGAAAATTGATTCAGCTATGAGTGTTTGAAGTAACATTTGGTTGACACTTAAAATTAAAGTACCAAGCTACTGCCACGTAATGTGGTAAGGTAAAGCTTTGGAAGTTTAATTTCGCTAATTAATTTTAGTCACGAAATGTATGAACATTGTCAAAAGGCCTATACGCTTGTAAAATTCCCTTTAATTTTCAAGAAATTCAAACGCTTATGAATACTTTAGATTATCCACAATCCACACTTTCGAAAAATATTTGCCTGGGAAGTCGCTGTGAATACAGATGGAAAGGAATAAAACCTTGTCATGTTCAAGTTGTATATAAAACGTCACTTCGTAGGCCTTAAATCCGCATCATTTAGACCTCGCAGAATATTATCTTAAACATGTAAACGTAACTAGCGATAAAATAATCAATATATATAGGATTTAGTTAGCAGTGTATACATTCATAGTTTAAAACATTCGGGTATTGGTTATTCGATATTTGAGGATAAAGTTTAAAAAGCTTGGTATGGCTATATATCATATAATATTCATTATAGTCTAACTTCTATATCACATTACCAAACTGAACCATTGCGTGCAACAAATGTCTTTGTATTTATTGGAAGCGAAGTAAGGCAGACGATTGTATCATTCGCGCAGTGAAATTCTTATGAACAAAAATATTACAAAAACTAAAGCTAATGCATTAGATTAGGGGCAGAAACTCTTTTTGGGTTTTCTCTATAACTGTAGGCGCTGTTGCTACGCAATTGTTAGAACAACATAGACGTCTGACGTGGTTTGGTTTTTCCGACTACATTAACGTAAAAAAATTACTTTCATCTCAACTACTTTGGCACAGAAGGAAAAATTATATTATTTAGGTTCCAACTTATAAAAGTATTTTAAGCTTATTTTTTCTTTGAGAACTGAGAAAAGGATAAACGATGTTTCTCAAAACGCCATATCGTTTTGAATATTTGTTGTGTTTATTTACTCATTTGCTCGAAAAGGCGGTAGCGGATAAACCAAATCAAGTTCGAATTTTCTTTCCTTCCAAATACCAACAAATTCGAAAAGGGCAAACAATTCAAGATTACTACAAAAAACTTGACATGTTTGATACTGACGGCCAACACCGTTTAAAAGAAATCGGCGAAGAGTTTCCTACCATTACCAATCTAAATGAGTTTCTCCATCCATTTATCAAGTCAAACTGCTTCATTGCCATACGGAACTTTCGAGATGTCAACATCAATCCTCCAAATTTCCCTTTGGTAACGTGGACTTCTGTCTTGTCTCAAGTGACGACAAAAAACAATTACAACGGAAAACCGTTCCGACAAATTGCCTGGCTACCAAAACAATTATATCAACGAGGAAATTTTTCAGGGATGAACGGTACAATACCATGTACAACGTCTCGTTTACTGCAAGATAGATACCATAACCACAGGTTGAATTCCAAAGGTTTGTGCATGACACTTAACCTTTTTGAATATTCCGCTAAAACCAAACCTTGGAATTGTAGGGTTGAAATTAGTCTGTATCCACCCAATTTACACAAGGACGAATTTGCTGTTCCTAAATCATTTGGTTTGGGTTCAAACCTAAATCCTCAACAATTTTCTAATTTCTTAAAGTCCTCAATATTTTTGGGGGTTTCCGGCATTCAACTATTTATTAAATATGATAAAAATCAATTTGTGAATGAGGAAACGTTAAAGAAATGGATACAAGTATGGATGTATTTTAAACAAAGTTCGGAGCCGCCACATAATTCAGCATTTCTGCTTGGAAACGTAAAATCTACAGAAAGTAAAGATAGGTTGGTAGTTGGGCTCAGTGGGATAATTACAAAGTTTGAGGTGATTAAAGTTTGCCAAAATTGTGTGAAAAAATCAAAAGTTTTAGATCGTTTCGCTGTTGTGTTTGACGTTTACTTTCAAGCTGTTAGCATTGGGAAAGATACATCATTTGAAAATCTTTCAAAACTTTTCCATCTTAACATATCCGAGATTTTACATTGGGAAGTTCACAGTTTTCTTAGGAATGGAGGAACAGTTAAGGATAAAGAATCCGTGGCTTTTCACTTGTCAACCTGCAAAAATATTTTACGCAAGTCTTTTCTAGACAACACCAATATACTACCATTGGAAAAACTTGCGAGTGCATACGCCCACGTATGGTTTTCGATAATGAAGAATGCTTCAATTTACAACTCAAAGACACGCACCACTTGTTATACATTCAATGAAAAGATTATGAATTTTGGTTCCATTTTTCCTGGCATGATGCTAGAGGAGGAGATCCTCCCAGGTTTTGCTCCGGCGGGCAAGCTCCTCCAAATCCCGAACCCAATGGCAGCATTAAAGTTTGTGAGCTGTGGAAGATGGCAATTGGAATCGGAGGCGTTTGAAGAACTTGTGAATGTTTTTGATGGTTATGTGTGGCTTTCTGCAGGGATTACCCTGTTAATTTTAATGTCAGCACTTGAGCGAATGTCTGGTGGATTTGGGAGCAAGAAATTCTTATCCTTTTTCAAGCACTGGTTTTCCCTCATTAAAGTACTTTTGGAGCAGGGAGACCCATTTTCTAATCGGTTTCTTGAGAAACTTGAAATGCGGCTGATGGTGGTGACATTTCTTCTCGCTGGAATTGTGCTAAGTAATGCCTACAAGAATACAAATGTGTATAACATGATTGCACTTAGGAAGCCAATCCCATATAAGCGCTTTGAACAACTTGTTCAAGATAATTTCACAATTTACGTCCGCTCATCAGATGTCACATCCATTACTTCATCGTCATACTATTACCCACAATTTATTGTGAGGCGTCACTCCTTACAATATGTTGGATACGGGGCATTTGATATACTGGTTACCTCTGAAATTGATGGTTTGGAGCCAGCCTTCAACTTTATTCGCCGTCAAAGGAGGGAGACTTTATCTGAAAGCATCTATAGTAAAACCATGCAGCTCCTAGAAACTTTAAAATCACAAACTAAAGTGCATCCAAATATTAAGTGGGCTTTCCGAAGATTTATAGGAAAAGTGAAGAGCCTCTCACAGACGAAAGGTCAACCATGGCCAACTATTTTACCTAATCACAAGGAAAGTTTTCAAAAGGAGGAATACAACATGCTAAATACCTTTCTGGAACAATGTAATAGGACGGCATTAGTTTTACCGCAATACCTTTGTGAACTTCAGTTCTATCGACTCAAGCGTCACAGCTATCAAGACGTTTATATTAGCAATGAATCTTATACAAATCCTGTCTACGTTTTTACTTTAACAAAGCAAATCCCTCCATTTATTGTTCAACGTTTGGGAGGAATGGAGTCCTCTGGCATTTGGGGATGGTGGCCAAAAGTTATTCAGAGTAGTCCCTCCCTAAAGGATGGCAGCACAAATATATTATTAACGCCAAACTTGGATGGTAATGTTCGTGTCATATTTGCCATCCTTATTGTCGGCCTCATTTGTGCAATTTTAGTTTTCCTTTTTGAAACTGGAGAGCGGATTTGCTCTGATGTTAAAAATGCAATAATATTCACTATATATTTGCTCCGAAAGCTCAAAAATTTGGTACTGTTAATTGGTGTTAAGGGTTTAAGGTTAATTAAACGAATGAGATACCGTCATGCTCCAAAATGAGACCCACTCCTGTTTATTTTATAAGAACAAAAAGTTGACCCTTGAAAGTAAAAGCTACTTAAATTGTGAAATTGTGTTAAAACCTAGTTTTTAGAAATTATGTTTCTTATTGAATTTAATATAAATAGTGCACCAAAAAATATCTATCATTAGTTGTAAACTTATTGTTATTGGAGAACCACGACCTCACTAATAAAATATTTATCTAAATTTCCGCCACCAAAAGCGACTACAAACCCCACCTTTATTTTGTGATACCGAAAGTTACAAAAAATATGACATATTGACTATTTGTTTCAGTGGTGGACTAATTTATTTCGACGAATTGACCAATTGGGATTAATTTGAATCAATAAACATTAAACTAAAAAAACTGAATTTGTTGTTCGGTTTTTATAGCATAATAGGCTGAAAAATAAGGTTTCCATTAAAACAACTTTTGTTGCCAACTTATTTAAGCAGCGTAGCTAGCATATGGGAAAGAGTGAAACCTCTCTTGGGAGAGCGCACGTCCGTTCGTACGTGGCTCATTGCTTTTGTTGTATGCATATGTAACTAAGAGGCTAAAACTATCCTTTTACGAGATTAAATCAGCATTTTAAGGTTATTTGACATGCTGAATAAACTGGTAGTATTAGTTTTTAAACTCAACAAGTATTTCAAAAACTATAAGCGGTGAAATTTAAAAAGTCCTTAGAATTACGAATATTTCAACCTTTCTCCATGATTCCCTCCAAATGCAGCGGATAAATTTCTCGAATTCCTTTCAAATTTTCCATAAAATCGGGTGAACCTTGACTTTAGGACAACGTTGTCAATTTTGACTTTTTCACAAAGACAAATGAAGATGCAGTCCAGTTTCATAATAACATAGGACGTAAAATTTATGAAAGATATTGCTTTTATTTACTAATTTATTCAGTATACATTCTTTAGCATAAAAAAGAAATCTCAAACAAACCGAATAGTGTGTGTAGTGTATGCATTAATTTTTTTGTTATTTTATATACATAAAACCAAACTTATTGATAAAATTTTACTTTGTTTCTTCTAAGACATGTTATAAGCACAAAGTGCCTCAATGAATTCCATAAAGCAACCACGTCCAACTTACCATTTAGTTTGAAACCCAAAAAAATAAGTAGCAAGGTTGTGTTGAGCATCATGTACACAAGGCAGATCATTCCCAAAGGTGTTCTGTTTGCCGAAGTTGAGAACGTTATTGCAGTACTGATATCGTCAACCTTTAAAATGGAGCCCACAGCTTTTTGAAATGTTATCCGCTTTTGCATCTGCCCCACAAATCCGGCTTCCTGAAAGGATGCAAAAACGTTAAGGAATCTTGTTGACAAATGACCCCGGATTTGATAAGATTCTATCAATTGCAAGCTGTGCCATTCTGATTGAGTTACTTTCCCACAAACAAAATCATTTTCAAGGACGACCTTATCCGTGACGGAGAGAGTGAGAACGAGAGCAGGAAATCTGGTGAGACTTTCTGTTCCCCTAGGTAACAATAACTTTCTTCCAGCCATTGCATTCAACTTGTCTCTAGCCACCGATGGAAAAACAAAAGGTTTCATGTACAAACTATCTTCTGCTTTTTCCAAACCTGTGTTTTCTCCCAAAAGCTTTTTGAAATGGAGTGGAGCATTTTTAATTAATGGTCTAGCTCGAGGTGTGTCAGCTCCTTTTACCCAAATTCTAAACCCCATTTTGTAGGCATCTAACATCGTGTTTGGATATTCTAGATAGGTAAAGTCAGTACACATTCCCCTGTCGTATATCCAAGGTAGAAACATTCCTCCAATCAGGTAGAAAAGGAGCACTTTTCTCGGATGTTTAAACCAGAATTCCATATCAACCATTATCCACATAAGATCCAATGCCCTTGAAATGTTTTTGAAAAGAAAGGTATACGCTAAGCATAGCCAACTATAAGAATCCAAAACAGTGAAGTAAACTTCCCAACTGATTTTAATGAGTTGACTTTTTCTCATGCAATACAACAATTTTGTTACTTCTTGGCTCATTAGTCTGTACATGCCTCTCGTTTCTGCTATCCTGTTACGGAACTTTATATCTGCCGGAACCGGAACCAACTTTCGAATGTTCAGATGCCAGTAAATATCAGTGTAATCATTTTCAGCGGTCATGAGACGAAAGTTTGGATCAAGGCTCATGTTGATTTGATTGGCGGTTAACCTCAACATAAAAAGATCTACTTTGAGATGATCACCCAGGCTTTTTTGCAGTCCATTTCTTCCGACGCCAATTGATTCCTTCATGTTTTCCAATTTTTCAACAGGAATTCCTTCTGCTCTGATGTAGATCAATTTTCTACCATAACTGTTGCTATTTAGTTGATGACACTCTTTCTGTACATTAGAGTAAGCAATTTGGCTGCCAAGTGGTAAAATTGAGTTGCGAATTTCCAATGGACAGTAGTAGCAATAGCATTGTAGTTTCACATCAATGGAGAAAGTGAGGAAAGCAAGGTTGGCGAAAAATGCATTTGGTGTTTTGTTTTCTAGAGACATATATTCCATTTGGAATTCATTCATCAGCTCATTCTTTGGTGGCACCATCACCACGAATAGCGCGTGTTCCGAGGTTCCATGACCAGATTTTGTGATTGCAGTAATGGTTCCGTTGACTGATATTGCTTCTAATATAAAAAGAGTGCAGTGATCCTTGTGTTTCGAATAGAACCGGAAATAACCGTCGTAAATGGAGATGTTTTCTTCCTCAACCAGAACCTCCATTTCAAATCCGAAATTTAAATGAGCAACATCATGAATTGTAATTTCAGAGATTAGAGACAGCTCAGACCCTCGTAAGCCTGCCTTTTCATAATGCCCCAGAAACGTTGTTTCATCTAAATTCTCAAATACGAGGTGAACAGAACAATTTATGTCTAACACAATGGGGGGTACATTAGTAGGTTCTAATTGCGGTAGAGTAAAAGTCACGATCAACAATAAAAATATGTTTCGAAACATTTTGAATGAGATTTGAGATGGAATTTTGTACCAGAAATGTCTTATATACTTTTTCCAGTAACCATGTGAATGTTTTCCAGTGATAAATGATTCAACTATGAGCTTTGAAACTGTTGTTTCGTTCAAACTGAAGACTGAACATAAGCCCCGTAATATTAAGGTATGGTTTGGCTAGTTTAATTTCACTAATATACTTTTGTCATGAAATGGATGGACATTACCCAAAGTCCTATTCCTTTAAGGATCCACAACATTCTCATGAAATTCAAACGCTTATGAATATTTTATGCTATCTAGAAACCATAGCGAAGCCTATCAGACCATTTAATAAGTAATTGAAAAGCATGACGAAAAAATTACCCACCAAGCCGCTCTAAAGAAAATCTGGTTTTTACAAGTTTGTATAGCTATAATCCTGTGGGTTTTTGTTAAGGGAGATGGGTATGTTCCTATATATGTTCGTTATTTGATTATGCGCGTAACGGCTCTTCTTCTTTCTTAGTAAAACAGGTTATCATAATATTGCATAGGTCTAATAGAAAAGCAAAATGAGCAAAATAATTCGCGATTCTTTTATTCATAATTTGGAATTCCCGAAAGTCGAGTCAACGGAATTTAGGGAATTTCAAGAATTAGTTAAGTTCTAGTCTCGTTGTACTACTATATTACAAGTAGCACTTTTGGTTTTAATAGTGAGTAGTAGCTGAAAGCGATCGACAATCGCTTCGATCTCAACCACAGCTCCGTTCTCATAAGTATCCTTTCCGATTATATGGTTTCCCACTAGAGTATACAGGGACTGGAATGAAAATTATTAAGTTTTATTTTTAAAGTTTACAACTTTCTCTTTAAATTACACATTACATTTTTTTCTTCTTACCTTAGCCTTTCTCCCAAGTATGAAGTTAGAATTAGCATCTTTTGTGAATTCTACACCTGAACTAAAGGAAAAGGATTGAGTCTGTGGATCAACTTTTGTTACCACAAATATTTTATTTTGATTTGAGCGGACGGTCACCCTCCATTTTTTACTTAATGCGTCACTCAATTTCTGGACTTCATCGGGATTCAATCCTGCAAACAATTATAAATCCAGACAATTATTATGAACAAGTGTAAAACATTTAGTTAAAAACTTAAAAATGTTTACCCAAGTCCTTCGCATTTTGTTTACATGGCTCAGGATCATACTTTGCGCCTCCTCGAGATGAATATGTTGAGTAAGTTATTTCCTTTGGGAGTTTAATAAGCTCCCCACCTAAATAGCAGAATGTGGGTTAAATTAATATTAATGTTTCATTAATTAGCAGAAACATAATTAGCTTGTTTTTTATTCATATCCTCTTAATACCTAAAACAGAACCTGTAAGACAAAACACAAAAATAAAGGCAGCAAACATGATTATTTTGAAGCTGCGGCAAAATTTTTGTTCCACGTATAACAAGTAAAATCAGATAGGTGTTTTGCAGATCATAAAATATCTAGACAATTTCATGATTTTTAATGGATCAATTTGAGCGTCAATATGCTTCGTAGACATTTTTATTACGAACATTATAATGTGACGATGTTTCCTTTTTTCGTTGATGACTTTAACGATAAGGATACTTTATTAGACACATCTAAAACCATGAAATGAGCCCATTAAGTAAAATATTTTCTTTGACGACTCAGAGTCATCCACGTTTTGCAAAAAATGTCTGAGTGAGTATTATACAAACCTTAAAGTTTGCCAAATCACAATCAGTGGGACTCGTTAAAATCGTTAATAAGCACAAAGCACAATTATCATACGTTATAGTTTTCATAAATTTGTCAATCAATTTAAGTTGTGCAATTTAACAACTCCTTTTCGTCAATTTATCAATTTTATCCATAGTTTCATCCACAATTTTATCCATAGTTGAGAAACGTGGAATGAATTGCAGTTCAAATAACAAGTTTTCCATTTCATTAACCTAAAGTGTATTCAACAGTACAAAAGTTATGGCACAGACAAATATGCTGACGACTGCGTAGATTACATAATTTTTGCAATTTGTTTTGTATTTGTTCGTAAGTACATTTTGTATAATTCAGAAAAATTGATGCAAATTCAAGTCATTTTCTTATAGGCTTATAGGTTTGATATACAATTACTGGGTTTATTAACAAGCAATTTATTGCTTGTTTATAGCTTTGTACAATTGTTCCGTCGGTCCGTGTGGGGGCACGATAAATCGAGAACGCTTTCACTTTTTTGAATTTTGTTTTAACCATTCGATAGCTTATAAAAAATGAGGAATCAAGTTCAATTTTGGGTCAAATCGGAGTTACCCCTGGGGGGAAAGGTCATACCCCGTCACTTTTTCAAGCGTAAGGTATACCGTGTAGCATATCATTTGAAAGCTAATCACGAGAGAAGATCAATGGTACTATGCACGCTTATGTCCAATGTTATCTTCAGGGTCAAACGTCATGATAACCGTTCCTTTTTCAAGCGTCAAGTATACGTATACCGCATGCATTTCAAGTAGGGAATCTCTGTCTAAGCATTTTAAATTGGGCGTCTCAGCTAAATCCAACAACCATGATATGCTCGCTTATCTTGGATGTTATCTTAAATGTCAAATGTCATCAGTTTTCTTTTTATAACCCTAAATTGCTTGTTCGTTACACTCCTGTGTTACCAGGTTTATTCATAAATGTTTTTTGAGTACGTATCCTCACTTTTATGATAAGTAGCAGTTTTAATGGAATTAAATGTCTTCCTTACTTGCTCATATTGTGAATTAACGGTACATTCCATTTCTATACAGTTAAACCCTTCGAATTAGTTAGCTTACTTCATGCTGCTATTCATTATTCGATATTAAGAAACCTACTTAAATTGTATGGGAGGATTTAAACGTTTAAGACTAAAAACTTCCTGGTTGTGTGTTTTCCGCATTGACATGTATAAATTATAGCTCAATAATTTGTCTCTTTTTTTATTGTTGATTACTTCCTATAAACATGTTGTCCTTGTGTTCTTTCATTCAGGTTATAGTATTAGAATATAGTGAATTCATTAATTTTAGTTGTGACTTCCTGATTTCATCATATTCAATCAATAGTGCAATCTACATCCGTATATTTTTATTACCAAGTTTAGTGCTAGTGCTGAGATCGATTTCGACGGAATTGTTTGCCTTTTTTTGTCTTTTCCAACATGCCGTACAATCGTTTCTATACCATTTTCATGGGTTTTGTCACCCATTTAACTCTTTAAATTTATTTGTACTATATTACGTGTAGGTAATACTTAAAATAGTAGCATAACACAACCATAGCTGGTTGCTGTGTAATTTTGTTAGTTTTAATATAATTCTGCAGACGAATCAAATTACTTTAATGGTATTGTTTGCACCAAGGTTAAGTGGTTAACAGTTAAAACAGCTTCCTGTCAGTTTTGTTTCCGTGATAAAAAGTATAAATCCGACTCTGGAATTTGTCGCTTTGCTTTTTATCATTGAATCTCAAGCAACTTAACTGAGACACATTTCGACTTTAGTATCGTAAAACTGGCATTTGAAAAGTTAACAAAATGGCACAAAGAAATATTTTGACGGACGCACAGATTTTAGCATTTAAAATTCACAGCTTCGCCTTCTCATGTCTATTATATCCTCTACCTCTAAAATGGAACCATAATTATTCAAAATTAATAGCAATTACACCAATGTGGAAGTTGACCCCGTGGTGTTTAAATATGCTCCTAATATTTTTGTGTGGAGTGTGCCAACTACTTACTTTATTTTGGTATGGTTATGTTCAACAGCAACGCAGCTTTACACTAATTGGTCGGGTCTGGTTTATTTACACCTCTTATGCACTTATCTCAACTAGCCTATTTTACCTACTTTACTTTCGCAAGATCAATATGTTTGTGTCAGGTTGTAATGAGCTGCTTCAACTCAACATTGATGTGGAAAATGGTGAGTTTCCAAGGTAAAAATTACTCAAAGTTGCCGTATTTTACTAGGGTTTAAAATACCGCTTAATGTTTTGTTCACAGAGATTTCATTACGGAAACGACGTGACACTAGAGGTGATAAAAATACAGATGATGATTATGGTGCCTTCTTATGCGTTGTAGCGTTATCCATGGCGTTTGCAGCTTGGCCTCTTGTGTTTCTAACCATTTGTTTTAATGGTGACTTTGGCTACTACATTCTTGAAAATATATTTGGGGACCCAGTAAATCGCTCTATTATTGAAATTCTACTAGGATATGCTCTTAGAACAATCCTTCTGCTTCTAATATGTTTAGAAGCGCATAGAACATTATCTTTTGCTCTATGTTGCCTCTTACTTGCTGTTGAGGTTTTTATAAAACAGACAGCAAACTTATGCACATACGAAATTGATTTTAAACGTTTTTATCGTTTTTATACTCAGGGACGCCTAGGTTTAAAAAAATTGAGGGGATTTGCTTTCCAGCTGTGTACGCTGGATTTTTTAGTTCTTTCTGGAGTACCGTTATTAGCCTTTGGGTTATTGTTAAGGGAGATGTTCCTATATATGTTCGTTATTTGATTATGTGTGTAACGGTTCTTCTTATTTTTGGACAAGTTATATTTTTCCCATCTGGAACTCGAGCTTGTGACAACCAAAACGAGTTGGTGCGGAAATATCGGGAAGCTGCAAGAAAAAATTATTACCGATTCAAAACCAAGACACGTGCTATCGATTTTAGAATGGCAACATCCGTAATACCGGTTAGGATACCGTATGGTCCTTTTTATGTCCTGGGACGACCATTTCTTGTTGAATACTTTACGTTGCTTTTATCAAGAACTGCAGATGCAATTATGATATTTAAGTTGTAAAATGCTATGCAAACAAGTTTGAAACGTTCATTATATGCGAACACCCTTGTTATTACTCTACCGAAACACCTTAGCCCTTACGATTTTTTAATCCGATCCAACATTCAAGCGAAAAATTTATAATGAGAAATAAAATTAGGACTTTGCTTGTACTCCATTGTAAAATAAAAGGGATGTATCTATCTCATTGTTTGACATAAATGTTCAAAGAATTTACGAACACTATTTTTTTAACCTTTTCTAATTTATACATTTGATGAATTGCTAAATAGTTTATAGGGAACTGTGTACAAAATGTATGTGCAATAATTTTGTTATTGAAAATGTTGAATATTTGTGCAACCGCTCCAACTCCGTTGTCTCAGATGAATTGAGATAGAACGCTTAAAAATTGTGTATGATATCAGTGGATGAAATGTTGTGCATAGTTTGTTTGAGATTGAGATACTATAATCAGAAAAATGAATGTAAAATTGATTGAGTTCCAAATGAAATGGTATATTATGTAAAGAGCCCGATACTTAATCATGAGGGATTGGTCGCGCAAACTCATGGTCTCCGATTTCGCTGAAAATTTGCAGGAATATGTATTTTGATGCGTAGATTACGAATCTGCAATCAGTAGTATTAATAATAATTATAAATTGTAATACTCTAGTTTCACTTAACGAAATTAAAAACTTAAATTCCATTAGCAATTAAAACTATTCTAGATATTTCCGTGTATTATTTTTTTCTTAAGAAGCTAAGTTTCCTTAAAAATGGATTTGATTAAAACTATCCCAAACAATCCCTAATGTCATTTTTTATAACAATTTACTATTGTCTTGCTTTCAGCGCGTTACTTATTTTATACATCTTGTGTATTTGGTCTTGGAGAAAGCGTTCAGTATAACACGTATCGGCGATCCAATTGTGGAAAAACTACTTTGCAACAGGGGCACACATGCGTGTTTACAGCAGTATGATTCCGGCGATGGCGTTTCAGGGATTTTTTCCAAGCAAACGAAGCACCACAGCTGCCGCAGTTGAAAGGTCTTTCCTTTGTATGTGTATGAATGTGGTTGTGCAGGGCTTTAATGTGTGAAAACTTCCTATCACACATGATACAATCAAACTTATTTTCGTTTGGATGAACTCTTGCAACGTGTTCTTTCAAGGCATGTTTAGCGAAGCATGCTTTTGGGCACTGGACACATTTATACGATTTACCGGCAGGTTCGTGAGTTAATAAGTGTGTTTTCAAAGCGTAGTGTGTGCTAAATTTCCTCAAACAAATTTCACATCCATATAGCTTCACTTTCTTGTGAACAGTTAGAAGATGATGCTTCAAATTCCGGTTTCGTGCGAATATCTTCCCACATTTGAAAGGATCGCTCTCTGTGTGAACTATTCGTTGGTTTCGGAGCTGGGAAAAAGTGCGAAAATTCTCACCACAAACTTGACATCTGTAGGGTTTCGCTCCACTATGAATTCGCAAATGCTCTTTCAAGCTATAACGGTAGGTGAAACACTTTCCACATTCCCCACAGGAATAACGCTTTTCTCCACTGTGAGATACATGGTGGCGTTCCAAAAGACAATTTTGTGAAAATTTCATGCCACAGATAAAACATTTGAAAGGTTTTTTCCCGGTGTGGGAACGAATGTGTCTATTTAAATTTCTCATTGAACTAAACGATTCGTCACACTCTTCAAATTCTATGGGGTTTTCCCCAGTATGCGATCTTAAGTGGCGTGTCAAATAGCAGTTGTGTGTAAAAGTTTTTTTCAAAAAATACGCAAAAGTGTCTTCCGGGCACCACACTACTCATTTTGAATATAATGTGCTTTAACTGCCCTTGATATTTAGAACCAGCGCTCCTAGAAACTCGCAAGAAAAACAAATTAATTATATATTGTCAAGAATATGTTTGTTCAACAGAATTGTCTTGAAACATAACTATTTGTAATCAAACTTTGTTTAAAAGTTATTTTTAGCTGCGTAAAGAATGGCAACTGATACTGTACCGATGATGATAATGATGTTACAGATATATTATGTTTTTTTCGAGAATTGATAAGCAAACTTGATAGCACGTGTAGTTATAAATCACAAGTAAACTAGTTGCAAATGATTTATAGTACAAGAAACTCGTAATTTTTGGAGTCCACAAAGTCTCAAGGTAATGTTTACTTTTGTAAATGGAAATACGAGCAGATGACAGAATGAGCAACTTACTAGAGTGAAATCTCAAATGCTTGTGAGTGTCGAACGTGGATATGTATCCATAATATATATGGTATTTACACTATAGAATTGGAGCTAATGTAGAAATGAATGAATATCAATGTGGGAAGGGGAAGGGACGCGTTGCTGTTTCTTTTCATGCATCATCTATATGTTTTTTACGCATGTTTTCAATGGCTCGATATCGATGCTCGCTACCCTTCCTAAACGAAGGGATTATGCACTCCACTTACTTATATTTAGCTCGCAACGTGGCACTCGTAGCTTGACTTGACAATAATATAAAAGTACTTATGGGCTGACCATGTGAAACCCTAAGCAAGTATGCTTACAAGGGTGGGTATTTATTCTACAGCAAGCCATAAATAAATAAAATTTTAGGTACCCTTTTTTCCAAGATAAATCTAACTTCTTGTTCGCATTAGGTTTATTTAGATATATATTTTGGAGAAATCAGTTTAAAACTTTTAACTAAATTATTCACACAATAGTCATTTTCCTTTTTATTGTTTTACTGGATGAGGAAGACAGTGTGGAAAAGTCTCCCTTTGAAAAGATCTCTGTCGGTACACCCAACAATGTAGGGGAAGTGAAGGAGTCACAGCAACACTTTTAGTCGTTAAATCAGGAAAGGAATTTCATTCAGTTGTAATTTTACTTTGTTTTGTAAATAGATGAAAAGTAGGGATGTTTGTAATATGATTGTTTTGCAGCATTTTTTAATGGAAAATATTAAAACTGTATGATAATTACGATATTGAAATGTTTTTATTCATGAAGTATATTGATCTGACGTTGAATACGTATGCAATAATTTGTTTAAAACTAATGTGAATGATTATGATTACTTCTGGAAAATTTTTATTTTGCGTGAAATATTTTTTAATAAGATTTAACAAGATAAATTTTAATATACATATAGATACACCTATAAATTGAAAAATATTGTAATATCAGTCATACGAATTATGATTGACGTAATGTAAACACTTTTTGATTCATTAGTCAACACCCTCAAAGACCCAAAAGTGAAACAAGTTCCATATACGTGCATGTATTGAAGAAAAAAACTCAATTATTTGAATTGACACGTTATATATGCAGTTATCATTGTAATTATTGATTTTTTTTGATACTGATCATGAAATGGATTTTTGAAATGGAGTTTTAGAATTTATTCGATATATTTTCTAAGTGTGTCTAGACTTAAAAGCCATGTGCCTTTAGCTTTACATCATCATAAGAATCGCCAACGCTGTGCAACCTTTGTTCCATCGCAGTTTTGAATTGAATGATTTGCATAACATTATGGTTCGGAGAAGTTCTCATAAAATACCTTGGCCTTAAGTGAACAAAGGCATATGAGAAATGGATTGATGATCATTATTATCATTTCCACTTGGCCATAATGAAACGCACTAAATTCCTTATGAGCTTAGTTAATGTTCTGCTCCCCCTTAAACACAATGACAATAGGGTTTTTGCAAACGCTCTGTTCTCAATTAAGAATATTATAATACTAAACAACAATCCAACCGCCAAAATCAAAAACACTAATAAAAAACTTGTAGACATTTTCATAGGCTTGAAAATGTTTAATGTTGGCATATCAACCAATCTTCCCGAGTCCTTGTACAAACTCTCATTAAGGGTTACATGCCTTTGAATTAAACCTCCGGTGTAAAGCCCATTCATTCTTTCTATAATTTTGGAATTTATCCATCCCGACATACCAAAAGCGTATGTTCTTGTTCCAATTTCCTCCTTTCCAAAGGACAAAGGATACTTGTACCTAATATCACTTAGCTCTGCGTGGTGATTAAGGGTGTAAAGACTTTGAAACTTTACCATACTCGTGTGATCCGTCACCACAGCCAATTTTGGGTCATTGGAACAATTAAACAATAGTGCTAATCCCGACGCTACCTTCCAATCGAGGTTCACATTCGAGTATGGAACATGAAGATCAACTTGACTATTATTAATCATGTATTCCAGTCGCTCTGATAAATGCACGAGGTCTCTTTCCAAAAATGAGTATATTGCACTTTGAATAAAAAGCCTGAATGGGGACCTGGTAGCATTGTCAAAGTCGTCTATGCGAAAACGATGGAAACCTTTGGCATAAGGTTTATACCCATGTCTTTCTAGCAATGAGGGCAGATTTCTCATAAACTCTTGAGTGAACACTGGATAGTAGTCTAAGGGTTTGCCAACCTCTAAGCTAGGGAAAGTTGGAGGACTTAAAATTTTGTAATGATTTTCAACTAGTTCATCAAATGATTTGAATGGAATAGGAGGAACTGGGGAAGTAAGCTTTGTTATGTTTTCTCCTTTGTAACCATTGCTTAAGATGATTGCCATCAAGAGATAAAAGGCCATACATATTCGAAGTGCAGATACAGAGTTCATGGCAGCAGATATTTCGTCTGGCCCTTGGTCAATTAATGGTTTGAAACAACCGTAGACATATTCAACGTATTTGGCTTTCTTGTTTACTGGACAAGATATTTTGCTTTTTAATCGATTGGAGAATCTTTCAATTTGAGCAGCTGCAAGGGGAAACACTATCAATGTTAGACATATCACAATCCAAGCGAATAATCTGTAGGCTGAAACAAGTTCCATGATTGGAATCCGTCCTGATAGATATCCACAACTAACCCATTCCAGCATTTCCTGATGGATTGGAAACTGGGACATGTACCAATTCTTCTCCCTACCGAAGGCAATGTAAGATAGTCCGAATGTAAATTGAATAAAACATTCTGGGCACCTTCCGTAAGAGACATAGGATGCATTTCCCATTACATAGTAAAGAAGACGTTCCCTTTCCAATGCGTGTAGGTCTCTGGAGTACTTGAAAAACTGACGATCATCATAATTTAATGGGTATTTGAAATTACTTGTTGCACTGCGGGGCTGAAAGTTGAAATGATAAAGCCTCCATTTAATATTTGATGTTTTTGAATTAAGAACCGAAATTTTGAATAGCAAATCTGTCAGCGTGATAGGATATTTTGCTGAGTTGTGCAGTTCAATTTTCGCTTGTGAAGGATTGCAATAATGACACAAAACATTGATTTTTGCAATTAAATATTTGTGAGACAAATAAGAAATTTGTTCCTTAAATATTTTAATATGAAGCAGTTCCCAAAATGTTTTGGGTATTGAATGTTGACTTAGAGAGTTTGGTACGTAACGTGAAAGATTATATCTTAGCGCTATCCCAAACCAATGGTAGAAGCACGCTTTAGAAATGAAAGTATCAGAAATCAGAATATCAAACTGCATTCTTGTGTTGAAAATTGTGTTTCTCAGCCTCAATTCCTTTTCACGATGAATTAAATAAAGCGGCCATTGGGTTGTCAACGGAAGTTTCGCTGGTCTGCTGCATTCAGAGCTTCGAGTTGGAGGTACAATTAAAACATTCACTTCGCAGTTAAGTGGTTTTGACATGTTAAGTATGTCATCGTGAAATGAATACTTTAACCCGGTTCGCAAGATTGTAAGCATGACAGGGAAATCAAGAGGATCGTAAATCAATTCCCTATAAGTTGCTATGTTTATAAAACACGATGAGAAAATGCCTAAAACACGGTTTAAATTTACAATTTCCATGTTTGCGTTAGCATTTTGTGGTAACAAAACCGAATTGGACAGATTAAAATAAAACGCAAAATAAAAGAGTGAAGTTAAAATGGGTTGGTAATTCATGTTGCTAGGGGGCTGAGAAAAAATGTTTTCAAATTAGCTTAACTGTTAAAGAAATACTCTTTTTGTTATGTTTAAATAGGTTTATTTCTCTGTTGAATGCTATAAAAGGCATTTGCTCACTTACTTTTCATGACGTTTCGTTTTCAGAAAGAACTTTGTCAGCTTGGTTTCCTGAAGCGATGGACAGCAACTGGATGCAAGTTGTTATTAGAATGAGCACAGACACGAATTCAAATTAAATGGCAAAAGGTTTATTATATTTTTTCCAATTATTTCGATCCGCTCATAAGCGCAATCATACTGAATGGAGTTTTCGAGTAAGAAAAAGGAAATTAATGTCTGAAAACGAAGGCTATAATTTTCTATCGCTTTTAAATCCAGATCAGCATGGGTTTTTGTAAAAGCTAAGCTTAGCACGTGTTTCTCTTACCGTGGACGTCTGAAAAAATATTGAACAATAGTCAAAATTAATTGCTTACACACGAGCATTTGGTTTGGTATCATGCAAGCAATAAATATGGAAAATATCGATCAAAATATAATTGAATTTTATAGCATTCTAATCAGTGGTCCTAGCTTCTAGATTTTGTTGGATTTTTTAGTCCCTCAACCATTATATATACATGTGCCAAAACTATCAGACCTTTATATATTATGATGATTAACGGTTAACCAAGATCACATGAAGTTTATAAATCTTTTCCCAAAAAGTTAGAGATGTGGTTTACACAAAAATTAAACGAGAACATCATCTTATGTATTAGTATCTTATTAGCTGTGGTAATAGTTTTTACAATTTTGCAGCAATGTTTGTTGGAACGTGTTTCATATCATCAAAGTTTCTCAGAACATCAAATCTATAAAGTACACATGCGATAATATTATGTTTAATATTATTTCATACGTTTTGCTTTTATATACATGACAAGTCGGTTTTATTGTGTGCCAATAATTTTTTCCAAAAACGTAGCCTTAAATAAAATTTAAAGTTTTTTAAATGATATAAATATCAGCTAGTTTATTATGATAACGATGAACTGATAACTGATAAAAAATAAGTGCATGTTTACTTACGTTAGGTACGATCGTTAGTTGAATATTGTCTTTGAAATTTAGAAGAAAAAAAACAATTTCTATTCAGTCGATGACTTCTCAACCCAAACTAACGATTATGGTTATTTATGCAAAACGATGTAGTTGAGATAAACCAAAGTGGTGATTGAGTGAAAATGATGCAAAATGGCGATGGCATGAATTTATTTCCGTATCAGGAAATAAGATCCCCAACATAAGGTCCCTATACAATAAGGTCGAAGTTAAAAAGGTTCCCAGGAAAAAAGGTCGACAGTTTTTTTGGTCGACAAGTAAAAATGCCGACAATTATTCAGGGCTGGTGATTCATGAAAATTGATCTAATATTGCGGTGGCATGAATTTATTTCACTCTGTAGAGAAAACTGCACTTATGGCTTGCTAATAATCTAGTATATTGTACTTTGGATTTTACATTAAAAGCACAGATTTTTGGTTTTGTTTACCAGGAAAAAGCTGCCATTCGATATATCCTCCCTACATATCTCCATACTCGCAAACAGTTACTCTATAACCACTAGTACTCAGCGATACTGAGTAAATAATGAAATTTTTGTATACCGTTTAAAAAGTTTCATCAATTAAGGATATCAGTAGCAAACTAGTTTTACAAATGCTTACAACCAAGTTAGTTTACTTTAAAGGTTAAATTGCACATTGAATTACCATGAACACCTTCTTTATTTTTCTAGGAGTGCTGAATCTATTCAACAACGTAAGATATTATTTTAGTTACTTTTTAAATATCACGATAATTCATAATTGACAATCAATTCCTTTGTTTCAAAATAGGGAGAATGTCAGCTAGGAGTGGTTTATTCTCCGTTTGTCTCTCCGGGCGATATCCCTGACTTTACCAATTTGTACACAATAACCGATGTCAAATTGATGCTAAATCTACTTGAAAATGATAATTTTCATCAGGTTGTCACAGAAAGTGTTGGAGCTCCTGATGGTACAAACATATATATGTAGATAAAATATTATTTATGAATGTATTAATTTGCTTTTATTACTGTTCCTCTTTTCCAGAATCCTACAGGATAAATTCCACAAGACATAGATGTACAAGTGCCGTTCATACCGCATTAGCTGCTGCGGAAATCAACAATAAAAGAAAGCAACTGGTGTTATCAATTTACCAAGGATTATTTTCTGCAACCGCCAAATTTGGACAGAGGCTCAACTCGGAGATAGAAGTAGCATTTGAAATAGTTGAGGAAGCTAATCGAATTTATAATGGAACTGTTGAAGGAATGGTTGTTTCAAGTAACGCCAACTTTCAACAGCTCATCGGTTTATTAGACGC
This sequence comes from Orchesella flavescens, assembly GCA_964034955.1. Lineage (NCBI taxonomy): Eukaryota > Metazoa > Arthropoda > Collembola > Entomobryomorpha > Orchesellidae > Orchesella > Orchesella flavescens. Next base: position 38,924,371 of record OZ035954.1, on the reverse strand, counting down.
TATCAAAGCAGTTTCTGCAAAAGCTCGAGGAATGAACTTAAAATTTGGGATTAAATTAAAAAATTGCGACGCAATTAATGGTTTGCTAATCTTTGCCCAAATGAATCCAATGATCAAAGATCAGTTACGTCCTTTTGATTTTATTATTTGTCAAAAAATGCCACCTGAAGCAACTTATTCACGAGGGCATGAAACTTTCAACGAAAAAATCACAAAGGAAGTTAAAGAGCTGCAGAAGGGAATAACAAATGCGGGAGTGGAAATGAATGTGATGTTGGAAACAGGTTGGCCCAGTGGAATGGACAATCCCAATAGCAACACTAATGAAAACATGGAACAAAAACTATTTTTGGAGATGATGGGTCAGTGGGCAAATACAGAAAAACGATTGGTCTTTGTTTATGAAGGATTTGATAACCCTTGGAAAGATGATAGTGCATCGAAATTACTTTTTGCTTCTCATTATGGAATCTGGAAGCATTCAAATACAACGTATGAAAGAAAAGGGCCACAAAGTAAGCCATAAATCAAACTAAAACTTTTGCATTACTTGGTTAGGGTTGCGGTGTAATATAACAAACCATTTTTTATTTACCACCACAAAAGTACAAACTCACAACCTTTTGGTGCGACAACTACGATTGGAACTACCGGAACTAGAAACGATCGACAAATCGCAAAGTAATGCAGCTGGATGTCGTTTTGATCCAACATTCACTGGAATTGTATTGATTGCATGTTCTCTCGTATTATAAAAGCTTCAAGAAAGTTTTTCACACATCATTTATATAAAGTTTATAATTTGCCTGTATTTTTAGTTGTATGTGCATACATGCACATACGTAGGTGTTTTAAGACATACTGGCTTCTCTAGGAAAGAAATTATTTGTGGAAGATTCTTCATGTATGCCAGTAAACTATTCTAATTATATTTGCTTGATTAATAACGAATTATCTGCTTCTAATAGTTAATTAATCTGCTTATGTTACGAAATGGAAAATTTATTATAAATTTCATGGCTACGTAAGTACATAGATGACTAAAAAATATAATTTTTTTCTAAAAACAGAACAGCTTATTATTATCAAAATGTAGCCGAGGGTGCAAATTAGCAAATATATGTGTATAATATACATAGCCAATTCCATCCATGAGATGTATATTCCATACTAACTTAACCATTCCCTCGTTGATTTAATTTTTCCCCATCAAAATATATCAATAGCAAATGCATAAAAGTGTCAGGAACACGAGGCCAATAGCATCAGTCCTCACTTTGTGTTTTACTCCATTTTCAATCGCTGGACTTTTTTCTGGTTTGGAGATTACATTTATACTTCCTCCATGTTTTGGTGGAGGCATTGGTCGGGATTTCCGTATGTTATGAGTTTCAACTTAGTGGCAAAAAAAATTAAGAACAATTTAAGAAAAACGTCGTGTGCATTTAATTATCCAGAGTTTTTAAAAAAAAGAAACCCAATTATAGTCACTTACTCTGGTTCACTTTACGTACAAATGCGTCTTTTGTGACATCAGCTTTATTTAAATGTGTCCAAAGTCCATAATGAGGTGCATCCTTTTCACCATCTCTCCACGGATTATCAAAGGCTTCATTCATAAACACAATTCGTTTGTTTGCATTTGCCCATTGTCCCAAATGTTCCCAATATCTTCTCATTTCCAGAACTTCTTCATGACTACTCTCATTAAACACGGTTGCCCAACCACTTTCCAGAATGACTTGCATCGTTCTATTATTCCCAATAATATTATTGATTCCTTGCTCGACCGCAAGAATATTCTTTACAATTACTACTTCAAAAAAGTCCTCAGCCCATAATTTAACACCTTCGCCGAGAAGAGACTCCGATGGAATAATTTTACAAATGATGAAATCATGAAGGGATAGTAATTCCAGATTTTTCTTGTCTTTTTTGTCCAACTTTGGTATTTTCGTTTCACAATTTTTTATTCTAACTCCAAATCTCAGTTTCATGTTTCGAGCTCTTACCGAAACATTTTTGATTGTGTCGACCATGTCAAATAACTCGTTGACGTTTGCAACACTCGGGAAAATTAATGCAGAAACGGTCCCATCATAAATTTCATTAGCTGCTTGAGCCATTTCGAAGGCAACTTGGATCTCCGAGTTGAGTCGTTGTGCTGATGAGTTGTTGTCAATTCCTTGGTAGACTGATAATGCTAACTCCCTTTTCACTTTATTTATTTCCGCAGCAGCGATTACGGTATGGACGACGCTGGTGCATCGGTATCTCGTTGAATTCGTCTGATAGGGTTCTATAAAAACAATCCAATTGCTAAAATTCAATAGTAATTTGTAACGAAATTATGATTATTTTAAAGATTGTACCATCAGGAGCTCCAACACTGTATGTAGTCACTAGAGGAAAGTTATCATTTTCTATAATGTCCAACATCAGCTTCACATCTTCCATTCTGTACGACTTGGTTGAGAACGGCGAATCTTCGAGTTTTACGAAAGGAGAGTAAACGACTCCTAGCTGACATTTTGCCTATTGTTAACAATAAAAAATTGGAATGGGCTTCACTATTATTATTATCACAACGATTTAAATATAGTCCTTTTCTTACCAAATTAATTATGCTACAAGCTACTAGCAAAAGTAATGTAATGAACATCAAATGCATGAAGCTACCCATGACTCGACAAGTTAATGACAGAGGCACAGGCTTTCAAAAACTAAAGCTCGCATTCTCATGAAAGAGACATTGAAACTCAAATGCTGGTCGTTTTTTCAAGGAAGTTTTGTATATTATATTTTGTAGTGAAAAGTGGTTTATGATAGCTTCGTTGCGTCACTAGCTATCATTGTGGTTATGGGAAGTTTCATTATGTATGGAATGTTCTGATACAAAGTATAAATATACAGCTCTGTGAATATTTATGTGACTTGTGTCAAATTAAAATTAATTCATTTACTTCCTTAATCTACTCAAACCATATTCTTTGACGCATTCTCACTCAAAGTCAAAAGAAATATGAGGGCCCCAACTTTATTGAGTATCCCAACAAACAAGTTATTTTCACATTGGAAGGTATTTTGGGCAACTTATTTATTTATATATGTGTGAACGCCTGTCTTTACCGCAATTATTTTACAATATGTTATTCTTAGGTGTATAGTATCTTCCCTGTGTCCAAGGTTGAATGTTACATCAGCTAAAACCATTGTAGGTTTGAGTACAAAAAGATTTCATGGTCAAATGTAAATAGGTACATAATTATACGGAATTATTTTTATGATATTAAATGTTTTAACTTTGCACATGATTTTCATTTAAAAATTTACTTTAGGGAAATCTTATCCATTATTTGTGATTTATACAATTTTCTGCAAGATTTTTTAAATAAATAAGCCTTTCATAACGAATAAAGGCAAAAAATTCAAATATTTTTTTATAATTCCTACTATCAATACTAGTTTCAATTTAAGGAAACCGAGAACCTATACGGGATTTGAAATTTCAATTGTGATTTTAGTATAGATCCTAGTTGTCATATCACCGTCTATAATAATTTTCATTCTAAAATTTAACAGTTGAAAAATGATCAAGACAAACACATTACGCTTAAGGTAGATAGCATTATTGGTGGGAGACAATCACGTCAGGTGTTATAATTTGTTTGAATTTTGTTTTCAGTCAAAACCATCCAATTCAGTCATAAATTGCCTCATTCAAGATACAAAATTTTTTGACATTTCAGGAGCAAGAAAAATTTGTGGTGCGACAGTTGTTGAAAGTAGTTTTACTAGTCGTAAGTTATAGTAATATCTTATAGATATAAACACATTCAAGTTCATCATTTTTCTGTTGTTGTTTTAACTTTGCATTTCATTTTTGCAACATTTACAAGACTCTGTGAAGAAATTAATGATGAGTCGCTCCGACGATGTGATATTAGCTTCAGTAGTTGAATCCAAGGCCAGTCATGGACTCAAAGAGTTTACCGTTGACCTATTGGCTGGAGCCGCAGGTAATACGTTGGAAATGAAAAGCAAGTTGGATAGCAATCATGCAGATATACATTTCATAAAAACTAAATTTATGATTGTGTATGTATTTAGGTGGCACAGCTTGTGTGTACGTTGGACAGCCTTCCCAGCTAGCCATTTTCGTTATAATCGTTTACAAATCGTCTATTAATTTCGCTAGGATTTCGTTGTAATAATCGCTACGAATCGTAGAATATCACTAGTGAATAGTTAGCGATTTTTGGGATAAATGTCCGCCTATTCGCCAACTATTCGTGCAGATTTCATAGCGATTGGTAATACCACGATTAAGGACGACTTCGTCACGAATTAGGCAGAGAATTAGGCGGTTATCGTAAATTTGAACATGCAGCCAACACAAATGCGAAATATAATAAAGCACTTTTTATTATCGATCATCACACAGTCATTTTTTAATTATTACTATTTATAATGTAATGACAGACTTATACATAGCATTAGCTAATACTAATACAATTTGCTTTATTCCCCATGCTTTTAAAGAACCTTCGATTGCTTATGGGTTTCGAACACTTGATTAAATTAATTGTTTCACACGTGTACACTTCCCTCTTATCAGTGGATACTCAATGAATGACGATGAATGATTTTGTTACAATTATACTTCCGCATCCACTTGTATCTGATTAGAAATTGGTACCTTTGGTTCACTATAAGATTACTTCACTGGAAATTGCTGAAGGGGTAGATCTTTCTCTGCATCTGAAGCTTCATCAGAAGAAATGATGTTCACCAATGGATTAAAACTGCGTAAATTTCTTCCCTGATGCGTTATTTTCGGTTATCTTGTCGACTTAACACTTGAAACAAATCGTCGTTTGTGATGTTTCGATATCTCTAAGGCTGTTCTTAGTCCTTTGTATCTTTTACTTGAATGAATTTTTATGTGGTTTCTTTCCCGTATCAAAAAACTTATGCAGATTGATTTAAAAAAAATTAATTATAGAATAGCGAAAACTAATATCGAGTGAAATGAATGTTAACAAACTTAAAGTTTGATATTTAGTTTTATTAAATGATAAACAGACCACTTGCCACTACGTAGGATATCTTATGTATATGATACCCATGGTTTACCTGGCCATTCAAATAGCACCATATGTTCATACGCTAAACTGCATTCTTTATCGATTTCGTGGTGACAATCAGAGAATAAGAGTGATTTCGTTACGAATTCGCTACAATTTTAGAGTAACGATTCGTCGAGACATTTAGTTACGATTTCGCTTAAGCGACATATCTCGAATGGCTAGCTGGGTTTGGACACAGTAAAAGTAAAAATGCAAACCTTTCCAGAAATGTATTCCAAGGGGATGATAGATTGCTTACTGACCACTTTTCGAAAGGATGGCATTCGCAGGGGTTTGTATGCTGGAACGGGTCCTGCTTTGGTAGCAAATATTTCGGAAAATGCTGTTCTATTTGCGGCATATGGTGGATGTCAGAAAATTGTTGCTGCAACTACACGACAGGTATGATCCTCTGGCTTTGACAGGGTCCAACTCAATAGAGTTGCTTTAAAAGAGATTTAAACCGAGTTAAATTTGGTTTTTGTAGAAAGTTGAAAATATGAGTCCAATTTATCACGGCGTCTCTGGATTCCTGGCTGGATTTTTTTCGTCTTTAACACTATGTCCAACTGAATTAGTCAAATGTAGATTACAAGCGATGAGAGAAACTTCAGCAATTTCCAGCGTCGGTGGAAGTGAAAGTCCTCTGCGTTACGTAAGCGTTTACTTGCTAAGTATAAACCATGCCTAAATATATTTCTTAAATTCGCTAAAGTATTTTTACAAAAAACAATTTTGAAGGTGAATGTGGGTCCAGTCACTTTATGCAGACAAATTTTGAGGGAGGAAGGCTTCAGAGGTTTTTTTCATGGACTATCCTCCACATTTGCAAGAGAAATGCCAGGGTACTTCTTTTTCTTTGGAGGATATGAACTAAGTCGCTACTTGCTTACCCCAAAAGGGAAAACTAAGGATGAAATAGGTATATTTATTTGAGTGAATACATTTTTGCTAATAATAAACAGGATTGAGCAATGAAGAATGCAAATAAACTTTAATTTATAGGATCTTTGCGAACAATTGTGTGTGGTGGAATCGGCGGAACATTCTTATGGGTATCAATCTTTCCAACGGATGTAATCAAGAGCAGAATACAAATTAATAGGCTTAATATAACTTTATTTGCATGTTTCAAAGACATAGTCAAACATGAAGGTACGTTTGTTTGATATCGTAAAATTACTTCACTTTAATTATAATTATAATTACTAATGACTCCAGCTTAGCTATTGAGAATAATTTATATAACTTGTTTGCAAAGGCGTCAAAGCTTTATATAGCGGACTTGGACCAACAATTGTCAGGACATTTCCCGCGACAGGAGCTTTATTATTAGCTTATGAATATACAAAAAATACTTTCAATTCACTACTCAACCCCAACTATACTCAACCTGAACAATAAACCTGGTGATGCAGGAGTGTAAATAACTAACTGTAATTTTAAACCTTTTAATATCACTGCTTTTCACAGAGGTTTTTAAGTATTTCCATTTGCATAAGGTATTTTAAAGGTTTTAATCCAATTCCATCATAGCACATAAATAATAGTGTTTTGCATACGATACATGTAGATACCTGTAGATAATTGTATTTTTAAATTAATTCTAAATAACTCGTCCTTGGGTTTGAATAAATTATTTTCGTGCTACAAGATTTTAACACTAACTAACTTAACCCAACAGTATGCTTTAAGCACAACAGTACTTTTTAAACAATCTAATTTATATACAATATTCTTAAATATCAATATATTTAAGCATTCATTTGTAATTGAAGCGAAAAAATAAGTTCGGAAAATAATATCAGCGATGTCCATTTTCATTAACCTATATTTATATTTGTAAGTATAATAATTTTTACTTAAACACGTACTAATAACATATGCTTTACAACTTTAGCAAAGGTAGGTATTACATACAAAGTCCTATCTTGATTTGACTTGAACATTTGAGAGAGTTTTGTATGCTAGTTTAAAATCGACGATATCTTCATACATATAAATTCTACAATGCATATACCCAAATCGTCATTCTGGTGCGAACAATAATATCGACAAGAGATTAATCATTTAGTGAATTCTAACAATCTGCATTAATCTCCGACTCTCCCAAATACGCCATAAAGTTTTTACAAAATCTCTGTTCTCAATCAAGAATATTATTCCACTTAACAAAATTCCAGCTGCCAAAATCCAAAACACTAATAAAAAACTTGTAGACATTCTCGTAGGCTTGAAAACGTTCAATACTGGCATGTCTACCAATCTTCCCGAGTCCTTGTACAAACTCTCATTGAAGGTGTCATGCCTCTGAATTAAGCCTCCGGTATAAAGTCCATTCATTCTCTGCACAATTTTAGCATTTATCCATCCCAACATACTAAAACCGTAGGTTCCTCTTCCAACTTCCTCCTTCCCAAATGACAACGGGTGCTTGAACCTACTATCTCCCGGCTCTGCGTGGTGATTAAGGGTGTAAAGGCTTTGAAACTTTAAGATCCTAGTTCGATCCGCCACAACAGCCAATTTTGGGCCATTGGAACAATTAAACAAAAGTGCTAAGCCCGACGTTACCTTCCAATCGACTTTTGCATTCGAATGTGGAACGTGAAGACTAACTTGACTATTATTTAGGATGTACTGTTCCCGCTTTGATAAATGTTTTCGATACAGTTTCAAAATTGTGTAGATATTGCTACTAACGTAAAGTCAGAATGACGAATTTGTAACATTGTCAAAGTCATCTATGCGAAAAAGGTGGAAACCTTTGGAATACGGTTCATGTCCATGCTTCTTCAGCAAAGAGGGTAGGTTTTTCATAAAATCCTGAGTGAAAGCTGGATGTGCTTCTGACTTGAGGAAGCCTGGAGCGCTTAAAATGGTGTATTGATTTTCAACCAACTCTTCAAATGTTTTAAATGGAATAGGAGGAACTGGGGAAATCAGCTTTGTTATGTTCTCTCCTTTGTAACCATTACTCAAGATGATTGTCATTAGGAGATAAAATGCCGTACATATTCGAATTGCGGATACGGAATTCATGGCAGCAGATATTTCGTCTGGCCCTTGGTCAATTAATGGCTTGAAACAACCGTAGACATATTCAAAGTATTTGGCTTTCCTGTTTGCTGGACAAGATATTTTGCTTTTTAATCGATTGTGGAATCTTTCAATTTGAGCAGCTGCAATTGGGAACAGTATAAATGTTAGGCATATCACAATCCAAGCGAATAACCTGTAAGCTGAAACAAGTTCCATAATTGGAATCCTTCCTGGAAGATAGCCGCAACTAACCCATTCCATTATTTCGTGATTAAAGGAAAGTGGGACATGTACCAATTCTGCTCTCTACTGAACGCAATGTAAGATAATCCAAATGTATATCCTTGAACGCAATTTGCACAATTCCCGTAAGAGGAATAGGATGTATTCCCAACTACGTAGTAGAGGAGACGTTCCCTGTCTAATGCGCGTAAGTTCCTGTCGCTAATAAATAGCTGGCGATCGTGATAATCAAAAGGATATTTGAAGCTCCCTGTTTCAGTGCGGGGATTAAAGTTGAAGTAAAAAAGCATCCATTTGATATTTGAGGTTTCTGAATTAAGAACCGCAATCTTCCGTAGCAAATTCGCTAATGTGATGGGATATTTCAGAGAGTTGTGTAACTCAACTGGCTGGTACCCTCTTAAAGGATTGCAAATATGGCAGAAAACATTTACTTTTGCAATCACATATTTCTGCCACAAATTAGAAGAAGTACGTTCTTTAAATATTTTAAGATGAAGCAGTTCCCATAAAGTTTTGGGTGCCGAAAGTACAGTCACAGAGTTTGGGTTGTAACGAGCCAGATTATATACTGACACTATCTGAAACCAACAGTGGAAACCCCATGGAGAAATGAAATCATCAGAAATGAGGATATCAAATTGCATTCTTGTGTTGAAAATTGTCTTTTCAATTATCAGTTGCTTTCCACGATGAATTAAATAAAGCGGCCATTGGGTTATCAATGCGGGTCTGCTGCATTGGGAGTTTCGAGTTGGAGGTATGATTAAAACATTCACTTCACAGTTAAGTGGTTTTGACATGTTAAACATGTCATCATGAACTAGATATCTGGTTCTGGTTTCCAAGATTGTTAGCATGACAGGGAAATCCAGAGGATCGTAAATCAATTCCCTATAAGTTGCTATGTTTATAAAGCAGGATGAGAAAATCCCTAAATAACTGTTCAAATTTGCGATTTCAATATTTGAGTCAGCAATTTGGGACAACGAGACCATTTTGGGTAGGTGAAAGTAAAGCATAAAGACGAGAATTAAATTCGGATTGTGGTTATGTTTCATTCTGTAGGCTGTAGGACCGAGAATATTTTTAATGAGCTACTAAATATTATTTGCAGTTGAAATAGTGTCCAAATCTAGCTACTTCTCGCTTTAATTCTTCGAAACGAATTTATTCTAATATTTTTATATAAATATTCCAAATATATACGTTTTCAGTATTGGCAAATATAATCCTTGGAAACTTTTACACTTTAACGTATTTGTAATTCTTTTCATTACTTAAGCAACAACAAGGTGTAACTTGGTACTGGACTGGAGTAAGCTGAAAAACACCGAATATTCTGACTATCTGGAAAACATTGATTATCCTTGTTCCAATTTTTCGATTTCGCTTATTAAGCGTTATCAGATTTTAATGAATAGCAGGAAATGAGTGTCTGGAATTTACCAATGCTTTAGTTTTTACATTACTTTTAAATCCAGTTCAGCACGTGTTTGGTAGAAGCTTAGCATGTTTAAGCGCATCCTGGTTGTCCGAGCAATTTTGAACCGGTAGTCAATTAATTGGCTACAAATGAGTTTTGATCGGTATATTACAGAAGCTATATGGAAAACAAACAATTATATCATAATAGAAAGATAACGTCTTTAGATAGAATATAGACTAGATTATTCCCCATTGGGGAATATAAATATTGGATATATCTTTTCATCGCAGTCAATAAAATATCGGGGAAAATTTGTGTTTGTAAAAATTCTAAAAAAATTAACACGTTTATGAAAAAAGTAATAGGGTGTTTTAAACTAGATGAAATTATTTTTATGTTTTTCCATTTCTAACACATTTGCATCATAAATTTTATGCTGAATCATACAGAGATTGATACAAACAAATAATGGTTTTCATTCAATATCTACAAAACTGGCATTAAATTATACATTCTTTCATTTGGTAAGATCTCTTCCTATGGCATAAAGTCAATAATATAGTGTTTCCTTGTATTTCTTATCCATTTTCTGTAGCCTTTTTTTGTTACCATTTACAATACATTTTGTTTGTTGACTGGACTTTTTTTCATATTTTGTGTCTTTTCTTGTGCCAAAGCATAAATATTTTATTGTCTAATACACTGACGGCAAAGAAATGGAATTTTGACAACATGTTTCACATGTTTGCTTTGTTCACTTTTATTCTTCGCGAACAAAAAATGAGGATTCGGTAAACAATATTCATACAAAGAAATCGACTTTCCTTTCATGACAATGGGCTGTGAAATGACAATTGAACAGTTACCGGGTTCTACAGCCCATCGACTTACCAAAAAAGATGGTTTATTTGTACTTTGCACACAAAAAATGAAACATATTTCAGTAAGCAGCAGCCTGCTAGTAATAGCCATTTATCAGAATTGTTGTTATTCTACAAAATTTCAAAATCAAATTCATATAGCTTCCAAAATCATATCTGAATATTTTTCAAACTGTTCAATGGTTTTTTACTCAGTAGGAAGTTTATTTGCATCTGAAGAAGTTGCCATTTTATCAAAAGCATTCCAACCAAATTACAACAAAAACTTTTATATTTTCGGATCACAACAGATAAGTAATTTATCAGGGGAAAGTGAGACTCGCAAGCACACGCCGTACTGCAAAACAGTTGTTATAGTTTTAACTGTTCCTATTAAAGAATGGACTCCATTTCGTTTATCTCAACAATTCAATCAACTTTTTGCTCCAACACGTTATCCCTTTTTAAAACGGGACAAAGATCATTTCCTTATTTTACCAGATACAAGAATAATCAGTGATTTTGTTTTGTTACTAAAATTAACATCGGACATCAAGTTTAAAATTGTGATATTAGACAATTACAACTTATACTCATTCTGTTTTTTGTGTAATGATCCGATTCTTCTTGAAATAAACTTTCAATCAGGTAGAGTTCCACATCCACCGTTGAAATATTTATTTCCTGATTTCACTAATAATTTTAATGGGCATCAACTTCTCGTCACTGCTCCTACAAGCTACAAACCTGCTTTTGAAATGAAATTGATTGATAATGTTTGTACTCACGATGGAGGAATTCAAGCGAATGTGTTCTGCATTATTCAGCGTAAACTAAATTTCACTTTCACAACACATCCATGCTCTACATTTGGAAATAGCACGGAAGGGAAAGCGGGTTCACTTCTTCCAAATGGGGTTTGGACGGGTTGTGTGGGCGATGTGCTTTATGGAAAAAGAGATATTTCTCTTTCAGTAACAGCAACAAGGGAAAGAATGGCTTTTGTTCAATTCACAACTCCAATGCAGTACACAGATCTATCTTTCACAACACACCGTCCACAAGCTTATCACGATTGGATAACAATTTTTGTCGCATTTGACTTATTTGGTTGGATATCAATTTTGGGCTCTTTGTTGTCAACGGCTTTACTTATTTATGAAATAGAAAACTTGCTTTCGTCATCATGCAAATTGAGTGAAAGTGGAGTCGTTTCACTTGAGTCAAACGTGTTGTATCTGTATGCCTATCTAGTTGGCCAAGATATTTGTATTGCAATGAAACAACGCATATCAAATTTTCTTCTGGGGACTTGGATCTTGTGTGGATTGGTTATTGGAATTTGTTATTGTTGTGCTTTACAATCTATCGTTATTTCTCCAAGTTTTTCAACAGTTCCAGAAACCATGATATATTTAGTAACGAGTTCAAATTTTAAATGGGGTGGCTCTCACAGGTTTCTCAATGGGATTGGAGCTGAAGTATTTAAACATTCAGAAAACCCAATATTTCAAAAAATTCATGAGAAAATGCAAGCGAACAAAGATGACGTTGAATGCCTGAGAAAAGCTGCGAGTCAAGATTATGCTTGTTTTCAATTTGACATAATTTCAAGGTTTCATATAGGACGCAAGTTTACAGACAAGTCTGGACAGCATCCCTTTCAGTTTGGGAAGGATAGTGCATATTTTACTTCATCCACGTTTATCATCAGGAAAGGGGAATGTTTTGCGAAGCAATTTGACGATATTATTTCCAGATTCTTTTGCATGGGTTTGGAAAAGCCTACCATTCAAAATGACTTGTGGAAAGTCCGACAGAAAAAAATTGCTGAAGGGAACAAACGAAGTGTTGCTGTTAACGAGACAAGTCAAATAAATTATTTGGGCATGGGGGAAGGCGACCCCAGACCAATTTCATTGGAAAATGTGAAAGCAACATTTCTTACTCTAATTGTTGGAACATTTACGGCTACTTTGTTATTTCTCATGGAAGTGATCTATCACCATTTGAAATTAAGTTGTGTTCTCTATAAAGGTGCATCGGATTGGGGAGTTCATCCAATCTCTCTTGAATACTGCAGCTAAAATAAAACCTTAATAAAATAAAGCAAAGCGTGATATACTTCCGTTGCGTTCCGATTAAAAATATCAATGTTGTTTTCAAACGATTTATGACAGACGTAAAGAAAAAAACAAAGCGATTAACTAGCAAGAAATTTCTAGTTAATTAACTAAACGTATCAAATTTAAATTAAAAAAAATCAAGTCATTAGTTTTTTTATGATTTAGATTGCTAGTAAATTATCAGAAATTTTCTTGCGTTGGAAATATCTAGTAGGGTTTTTTTTGAAACACATTACTGCTGAAAGTCTAGCTGGCATAGTCTTCAGAAAAGTATTAGTCTGAACTTAAAAATTGTTTAACTAAATAAATATTCGTCTCTACTAATCCAAAACTTTTGTGGTTTCAAAAACGTTCAGCTGTCTCCTGAAAATTTCCAATTTTTTTTTAAATAACAAGATAAAAGCTTACAACTTACAATAGGTGTACTGAATGTGCACATGTTTCTACAAAATTTTCCCATGGTGCCCTATCACCTCACAACCAATCTGAAATCCAATAACCTTTGTCTAATTTTGCAACCTTTTCACCAGTTCAGCACATCATAGTTTGAGCAAGGATTGGGTTGTGCTGATGAGTCCCAATCGGACGAAACAGTACTATCCACAATTATATCTGAGCTCAATTATTATAACATAGTAGTATTGTCCTCAAATTTCCTTTTAATAAAAGCAAATGTTTTGGATCAAGAGAAACATGTTGATAACATCCTCCAAATGGAGTTTCCCCGTCAAAGATAACACATAACGAGGAAGGGGTAAGATTAACGCAGAAAGCTTGTCGATTAAAAAATTACAAAAATCAAATCATGTCCTTTCATACCGATAATTCTACATATAAAGATAACGCCTCCTTGATATTCCATAAAGTGTGTACGAATGAATGATTCCACAAATGGTCTTGAAAATGTGTTTATATATGAAAAGTATAAATTATGGTACTTGGTTCTAAAAGCATAAGAATATTTGAGTAATTTACAACTACGGTTTAAAGCAAATTAATTAGGTATTCTCGTTGTAGCCGATTTTGGCGAAGAGTAAGTTGATGAAGATCCAAATCCAAATTTAGTGCAAACAGAACGAGGCAGATGTGGTAAAAAAGTTAATGAAATAGAAAAAGTTTGATGGAATACAAAAATCTTTGGCCAACTCATCTTTCTTTATTTTTAATGCTTTACTTTCTTTCCCATGCTTTGTATAAATATGTAAATGATTCAAGGTTTCCCGAAATCCTTATTTTAAAAATATATATTTGGAACCAAAAATAAAAAAATAAAATATTCAAGTCGGTGTACTGTACAGCATCATAAGCAGCGTTATTTTATTACATTTTATTGCATCAAATTAGATTTATTTAGTAGCATATCATTAGGCAGTTAATCAAGAGAAAAGATCATCCATGATTGCGCACTTATCTTGGATGCTATAATCTTAAAGGTCAAACGTCATCAGTTTCCTTTTATAAACCCTAAATTGCTAGTTTGCTAAATCACTCGCTTTTGCATAGATAAGCGGGCATTAGGAGTAAAACTATTAAAGGAAAATGTTTGAAAACATGAAAACACACAAGACACAAGGTGTTCAAGTCAACTACTCTAGAAAATCAAAAATGCTTCCGGATTGAATTACTAGGTTTCTTAAACTAATATAAAACATATAATATTTAATGAGTACAAATTGATTTCACTCTTATAGATATTACATTGTTGGTATATAAAGCTTGGTTAGTAATTATTACATTTTTACACGTCTCATAACTTTCATCATCACTCATATTAAAAATTATACTTAAATGCTGTCACTCGTACTCTACTCAAAATTACCAATCGTCGCAATTCTCAACGCTATTGCCGTTCGGGTTCTCAAGACAATCATCATCATCATCATCGGGTTCAAATACTGCAGGCATGAAACGACGCACGTTTGATGAACTAAACTTTGCCTTGAGATTCTTATAATTTTCCTCGCTCATCTAAAAAAAATACGCAAATTATTAATCCGATCAACTGTCAACTTGACAAATGCACAATTTTTAAAAAACTCATCATGATTTTCAGCAGCAGACTCCTACAGTAAAATGCGTTTGTATTATGACGTGATTTATTTGCTTACATTGCTGGGTGAACACATGACGGATACGCTCTTCAAATATTGTAGCTGCAATAATCCATTTTCTAAGGAGAAATCAGTCAGTTCAGAAAACCTGTAGTGAGGATGCTCATCGCCGAAACCAAGGGCTCGCAAATCTAAATAATGACATCAGGTACATTATATTACATGTTACAGTAAAACGAATAATCATTTTGCTAGCATTTGTGCTTAGTATTTGCTTACATTTTAAGTCAGTAAGATTTGGTAGTCGGTCAGTTACCCCTGGAACAATGCCAGTGATCCCTTGCTCATCCACCTTGACTGGACTCATATCAAGCGCCTCTAGACCTTTCCAATTTTTGCAGACTGCTCGAAACCCGCTGTTGCTCAATCCTATCCGCAACCGTTTTACGTTGGGCATCAGTCTTGCTAACTGCTCCACCTTAGTAGCCGTACATCGCTCCAGTCCAATGATTAGTTCCTCCATGTTGGGCAAAGTAAGATGAGACATGAGAGTAAAGTCAGTGTTGCCAACTACAGTCACTCTCTCCAACCGACCTCGAATGTCTTCAGTTTCAATGATTTCAAGAATGTCCGGATTATCATCCTTCCGGAAGGTTTGTAATTGGTGAAGTACATTGGGCACAGGGATGATAGGCACCACCGCATACTCATCTATAGAGTTAAAACAAAATGAAATTATTAATTATTGAATATTATTAACAGTTCGCAGGATGAATTTATCGTTGTAGCAAAATGGTTTCATACCAGTTATGTCATGAAACAAATGCAGGATCTTGAGAGTCGGCATATGTTCCACAAAACGGAGATCCCTCACAATGGGTCCAACTAGTGTCAATCTTTGGAGTTGGGGGAAGCTGTTTCCATAAGGAAAAGTGCCCAAAGGTGCTCTGAATGGAGCCTTGTAAATGACCAAAGTTTCCAGAGTTTTTGAACTGTACCCCACAAGCTCATGAATGGAATTATCATCATGATCCAACTCAGCATCATACCCAATGTCATAGGCAAAGAAGGTAAGAGGAAGTAGGTTCTTCATGAGAGGAACAATTGGCCTGTAAAAGTTGTTGTAAGTGGAGTCACCCCTGAAATTTTAGAAAGATATAAATAGCAAATAGTTAAAGATAACACATTTACAAGTTCGTATTCAAACTGTCAAATATTTAGATTACTCGTTGAGGAGGTCAAGCCCGGTAAGATGCTGCAGTATTCCACGTTGTGTTTGTAGCGCGTGGATGCTGCTCAAAATGTGTTTAACCTCGAAGCCCTTATACGGGAGTTGGTCAGTCTGGTTAATATTTACAAGTTCCAGATTCTACACAAAAATGCAAAACATGATGAACTAATTAAAGTTGTGAAGCTTAACTATTTCAAGTTTAAATTTATTAATTTTTTTTACCTGAACATTAGGAAAGTGGGCCAGAAATTGGGCCCAACTGATTGGAAGGTGGTCGTCATCAGTTGGATCAACCTCCACCATGCCAAGTTTCAAGTAGGTTAATTTGTTCTGAATTTCATTTTGATTTAGTTGCAATCTCTTGACATTCAGGTTACTAGTGATTTTCTTCTTCTTGGGACGCTTGGCCTTGTAAATATTGTCTGATAAGGATAAATATTCAAGTTGTGGAGACAGTCTGAAGATAATCTTGTTAAAATCTTCTTTCGTGATAATGGTACATTTCTCAAGAGTCAATGACTTGACGAATGGTCCATATTGGGTACGGAAACTCTCAAGTTTTCTATTACAGGGACTGAACCCAAATTTGCTCTTGAAAAATTTGATGTTTTCGAACGGATGATTTCTCAATTGGTAGGGGTCATGGAGGTCCTCCAAATGTGAGACGAAGGTCTTAAACCGAAGGCATTTCTTCATTCTTTTCCCTTCCTTCTCATGATTTGATTTCCGTGAAAAATCGGTATCTCCTCCCCCGGTTTTGTTGGCGTACATACTCAAGTTTAGCCAGTGAGTACGACGGAAACGGGCTAGTGACTCGTCCCTCCAAATTCTGCTTACAAGGCGACAATTCTTGAGATCAGACACTGGAACGAAGTCAAGAACTCGTTTAGCAACCTGCAAAATTAAACATATATACATTAAAGATTTAATCAATGAATTGTGTTGGAATCCAGTTGATATTTTATTGATAATTTATACAAAACTTACTTCGTTGATCAGCAATGGCATTTGAATTTGCTCATTAGTAGCATTCAGTCTTTCTCCACCATTTGCGTCATCCTCCATGATTATAAATGATGATGATCACGATTTGTAATTAAATTGATCAAGTATCAGAAAAGTCACTATGAATCGACTGTCGTAAAGGATTTAGGAAGGTCAGTGTTTATCTTTATTGCTAAACCAGCAGGCAAAATAAAAATAAAAACCTTTATTGATAGACAGTTCAGTTCAGAGTGAGGAAATTTAAAAAAGATTTTTCACTTTGCACGTCTACATTCAATTTTATATGAAATTTTCAAATGAAATGTGAGTGAAACAGCACTAGACGGATCACAGCGAATACATGCATGTAACCATAACATAACCATATTATCAACAAGTTCAAACGTGCTTGTGAGCGATGTGTATCACGTTTTAGCTAAGGCTCTGTTTTGTTCCATATAGCACAACGATATTACACATGAATGTCGTTTTGGCTGGTATCTAGTGTAAGATTCAATACGGAGCAGTGTGTAGTATGAAAATGAAAGGTTTCTTGTACCCTTTACGAATATAAAAAACATTAAAATAGCTTTTTCTGGTAAATCCTTTACTAGTCATAAAAATAGCCGTCCATGAAATTCGAAAAGCATTTGTTCAGGCTTGTTCAGTTGTATTACTGGTATGAAAAATCAATCTCACTTCCATGATGAGTTCCATGTAAAAATTGGTACTTATACGGGAAAGGGGACTCCATAGAATAATAAAAACAATATATTTCAATATGTATGTAATATGTAATATATAGTTTTTATTATTCTTTTATGGTAAATATGGTATCATCAAGATAAGCCACAATCAGTGGCGTTTAATTCCACAACTACTTAAACTTGGAAGGCAGGAGGACAGTCATTTGACTTCTATAGCTCTCTACTTTCTCTTCGGAGATCTAAATCTTTCAACCTACAGCCCACCACCTAAAAATGACGTGGTTGACATGACCAAATCCGTATTGGAAACCGAAGCCCAGGCTGATTTTGCCCTCGTTTCTGCTGGTGGGACTCGCTTTAACTGTCATAAAGTGTTTTTAACTAGGTGCTCTGAGTTCTTTGCGACCTTGTTTCGATCAGAGATGAAGGAAACTGTTGAGAATGAGTGCAAACTGGGGAGTCTAATGATAGGGGATAACTAATGACGGGATCCAGGCCCTGTTGAAGTTTGTGTATTATTGGGATGTGCAAGACGCTTGGCACAGTTCAATGATTGCAATGGACCTTTATCCATGCGCATTATCATTGGTATACAAATAGACTTGATTACTAATATACTTAAAGATCTACACAAGTCATCCTACATGAAGAACGAAGGAAGAAAAAGGTAGTAAAAATCATCATCACACCATACCAACGCACGAAAATATACATTACAATATTTTTTTACTTTATATCTTACGCTAAAGTTCATGGGAGTTTACGACACACGGATAACACATTATGTGTCGTCAAATCATTCTAAATTTGTCATAGCACAGCAAAGTTTTCCGTTGATTTTAATCTTATTACTTGAGATGTTGTTTTGTTCCTTTAGTTTGGGTAATCTCTCAAAAAAGGACAAAATGTGTGACAGATTCTGAAGCAATGCTGAGATCATGATATTTCTATTGAGTTTTTTCGTAACTGGGAGCCTTACACAGAGATGCATAGGTTGAGAGATACTAAAAATTAATACGTGTTTTCAAACTGGATTACTCCGCATCGCAATATGCTATTCCTGATGTCGTTTACATGTTGATGCATCAGTAACTTATTACCTTGTGTTTGTTATACAGTCAGGAATGGACTGGCTTTAAGGATGGATGTGTTTAGGTTGAGAAACGTTGTCTTTTCAAAATGGAAAAAACAGATACTACTGATCTTTTTCATCACGTTACTACACGTTGGTTCATGTACAAGTCAAGCCAAAATATGTATGTGTTTGTATTTTATTAAACAAACACACACACATATTTTAACAGACATATCCCATGCATAACAAGCAACAAGTAGTGCGTACATGAGTCAGCTTTAGTTTTGACTAAAGCTAAATTAATAATTTGGATTATCATCCTGAATGACGTTCTCCACCCATTAATTATTGTTGCTGCAATTTGCATTTAAGGGTTTAAAATCCTTCGACCTTCGACTCTAATCCCAGTCCCTTGATGTTGAGGGTGTTGAGGCGAGTTTCATCTTGATAATAAAGTCAGTGTTGGTAGAAAAGCAAAAAAACAGTTGACATTTTTATGCTTCCTTCATTCATTGTTTTTTCTTGTTCTTTAATAAAGAGTTTAGGTAGCCTCTCCCTACAGCCACTACAGGGCACAAGTTAAATAAGTAAAACAATACATACCGCCTCATTCTAATATGGAATTCATGCACATGAATTTCATATAATATACAAGGTCATAAGAACGATATCGATTAATATAATTGCGAATTGAACATGAAAAGTTTATATCCATTCTTGTTTTTGCAAATTGATAGCTTGATAAAAATGATTGATTCAGACACACAACACAAATTTCATAATATAGTACGTCATTCAATACAAATGATATATTTAATATTGACTGGAAGACAGGACTTTATTACAATGCGTATAGGTACAAAAGTTTGACTTGCATTCAACTCAACTTACAAGTCAAATAACACGTTTGTATTATAATTACAACTTGGAAGTGAAAGAAACTATCCAAAGTGTTTGCTCAATTTAAATTAATTCTCTTAAGTAATATTTAAAGTAAAACCACCTATGTATTTCATATAAATATGGAATGATGCAACTAACAATCTCAGATAAAGGATACACACATAAAATTCATAACTGTGTAAAATAAGTACATTTCACGTTCCTCCACCTCCGTGACGCCAATCTTCTAAACGTCTTTGTTGGAAACTCCATAATTAGCCCCTTAATCCAAACCTGGAGCCACTGCTGAAATACGGATTGGACGTAGACGTGGGTTCTGCTTCGTCTTCATCCAGTTCCTAAAGGGAAAAGAAAATCAATAAAATGAGTACATACTTTTAATCTAACATTCCATAGACTTTTCAAATTTTAAAACAAAAAAAATCGCTTACTTTTTTATTGACTTCACACTAGCCATCTTCAACATCACCACAACTTCAATGTTTCCAACATGTCGCGTGATATTGTATACCTCCCACAAACATTTGGGGTGGATACCTTCTTCTGTCTCAATTTTCTCTTTGATAGTCTTTGATGAGGCAACAATCACGTCACGCATTTTGTGGTGGAGTCCAGTCTTCAGCAATCGGATAGCCATTTCAATAGGATTAGAAATGAGGAGGCTTTCATAGTTGTAGTAGAGCCATTGCAGAAGGTCTTCCGTTGATGCGTTGGGATCATTCGTTGGGTCGTCCAGTTCTCGTATTTCAGTTTTGGAGCTAAGAATCCTGATGACTGGGAAATGTCCAGAGCTTGCCTGTAAAAGTATAAAAACATATCAATCAGTAGTCAGTAATAGACATAACGCAACTTTAATTTTTTCGGAAAGAACTAACTGTGTAAAAAGTGAAAGTACCTTGGTGAAAGCTTCAAGAGGGAAAACCACATTTAGCATCTTCCGGTTTAGAAAGGCATAGTATTGTAATTACAAGACTTGCTTGTAATTTCCTTGTTCCATCTTCTTCCCAACGTGGTATTCATCAGTGCAGGCTGCTTGAACTAGAGTAGAGAATGAAGCAAAATCTTTTTAGCTTGAAAGTAAAAAGCAAATTGAATAATATTTTGAAAATCAAGTTTTAGTATAGACGTACACGACAATGTCATGAAAGTAGAAGCTTCTCCATAGCTGAACTGCAACGGAGTAACGAATGTCCTCAAAGTTGTGGTGTCGATCCGCGTTTCTGCTTCACAACGTTGCTCGCAATCACACAGTCTGAGGAGTAAAAGAGCTGAGTTGGGCTGCACTCCCATCAGTAGCTGGAGATTGTTACTGGTGAAACACAAAAATATCAAACCAATTTTAAAATATTATATTATATATATATTATATATTATTATATTAAATATTATGTTGTATAATTAATATGAAGAACTTTGAAATC
The DNA here is from genome assembly GCA_964034955.1 of Orchesella flavescens. Classification (NCBI taxonomy): domain Eukaryota; kingdom Metazoa; phylum Arthropoda; class Collembola; order Entomobryomorpha; family Orchesellidae; genus Orchesella; species Orchesella flavescens. Next base: position 38,903,170 of record OZ035954.1, on the reverse strand, counting down.
TTATTTACTTACCCAGGATGTTCATGAGTATTTCCATTTCTTTAAATCATTCACATCATGTAGATCATTGTACCTTTTAATATTTGTGTTTTTGGGATCATCTTATCATGGTAATGTTGGTTGATTAATTCTAATACGTGATTTTTACTTTTATCCATTGAGATTTGTATTTTGTTTGACTAATGAGATATGTATGTACAATTTCTGACTATATAAGGGAGCAAGCAGCTCCAATCTTCACTCACTCTCTTTTATCATTTGCAGCCATGCATGCTGCCCAATTTTACATTGACATTCTAAGATTCCAAATTACCCCAATCACTCCGTTCTAAAAATAAAGTATTTTCCTCGCCTTCTTTCTAAACTAATATTTTCCATGCATTTTGTGAGTCACTTCTTTTTCTTTCATAAGGCAAATTCAATTCAATCATAAATACTTTCATCATTTACCATTCCTAACCCAACATAAATTCATAACCATCGTGCGCATGGTCCTTCTTAACCAGATTTTGAATAGGAATTAGTTACAACTATTCAGTTACTTGAGGTCAAAGTCCAAGTAAAACCAACATTTTTCGTGGAAGTGAGTTTTGTTGAGTACTAAAAATGGGTGATGTTAGCATTCGTGCCTCCTTATTTAGCAAAATCAAGAGAATTAGAAGTCAAGCTGTTAATCATGCAACCGCACCATTATCAGAGCTTCAGGTCATAGATATAATGAAGAGATTGGACCGTCACATGTCTTCACTGGAAACAGTTCATCACAAAATAGTGGCACTCTGTCTGGATGAAGCAGCCGTGGAGGTTCAGGAAGCAGTGTTCGAGCCAATGGAGGAAGCTTACATGGATATTCGTCTCAAGTTCCTGGAAATCCAGTCAAGTCTACAGCAAGCCAACCCAAATTCAGTAGTGCCTGGTTCCAGTTCTGCAGCAGCATCAAAGGTCAAACTACCTCGAATTGAACTACCAAGGTTCACTGGACGGTATGAAGATTGGATCTCGTTTAAGGATTTATTCTTTGCCACTGTCCACAATGATGCAAATCTGTCCGGAGCACAGAAACTCCAGTATTTAAAATCAGTACTTGATGACGAGCCAGCAACCCTCATCCGAGCACTCCAGGTGACCAACCCAAACTACCAAGAAGCCTGGGACTTACTCAACAGTAGGTATGATAATAAAAGAGAGATAGTCAATTCAGTAATTCAGCGTTTATTCAGTCATAAATCCATGCAAAATGAGAACGCTGTAGAGCTACAAAAGCTACTGGACAACGCCAAGGAATGTGTCAGAACCCTGAGAGTCCTGAAGCGCCCAGTAGACCACTGGGATGATGTCCTAGTCTATTTTTTTCTGAAGAAACTGGATTCAAATACACGTCGTGAATGGGCAATCCGCCTAACCGGGTCAGATATCCCATCATTCAAGGATCTCACCGACTTTCTGGAAAACCATATTAGGGGTTTACAAGCAAGTGGAGCCTCTAATGTGAAGTCTACAACAGCAGGTGGAAAAAAGCACCTTACCACTAACCATGTGTTATCAGAACACAAGTGCGTGATCTGCAACGGATCACATCTCATCTATTCCTGCAAGGAATTCATTGCCAAGTCCCCAGCGGATAGGAGCAACATTGTGAAGCAACACAAGCTGTGTTACAACTGTCTTCAACCAGGTCATCATATCAAAGTTTGCAAGAGTAACTCAAAATGTAAGAAATGTCAAAAGCGACATCACACCATGCTCCATGTCGACAGGACGGGAGGACTGGAAAACAACGCACCACCTGGTAATGAAAACATTCAAACTAATCATGTCTCGCAAGTACAGACACAAGTACTACTTCCCACAGCAGCTGTATTGGTACAAGATAGTTCTGGAGTTCAACAAAGGTGTCGAATTCTACTGGACACGGGCTCACAAGGGTCATTTATATCAGAAGACTGTGTACACCGCCTTGGCCTCAAACGGCAACGGTGCAACGTACAAGTTTCTGGCGTGTCATCATCATCACCAATCACAACCCGTGGACAAGTACAAGTAACGTTACAATCAATTTATGAAAACATTTCAATTAATATCGAAGCAATGATATTGTCAAAGGTCACAAGCGTCCTGCCTAAACAAGCGTTCAAAGTGGAGGAATTGAAACATATTCAAGGCATCCAGTTAGCAGATCCGTCATTCAATCAGCCTGGCCAAATAGATATCCTGTTGGGAGCTGATTATGTCACATCGATCATGCGTGAAGGATTACGCAATGGTCCACCAAACACCCCAAGTGCTCAAAAGTCAATCTTTGGATGGGTCATCATGGGCCGTGTACACCAAGGTACACTCCCATCCATTCAACTAAACTATGCAGAAGTTGATGTAGACGCCGTTCTACAAAAATTCTGGGAGGTGGAGGAGCCTCCGCAAGTCAAGCATCTCTCCCCAGAGGAAAAACAATGTGAAGAACACTTCTTGTCTACCCACCGCCGAGATGAGGATGGAAAATTCATCGTTCAGCTACCATTCAACAGCAAGGTTCATGACATAGGAGAATCAAAATCAGCAGCAATTAGACGTCTCAAGCAAGTTGAGCGACGACTTGCCCGCAACCCCCTTTGGAGAGAAGAATACAACAAGTTTATTGATGAATACGAGTCTCTAGGCCACATGAAGAAAATAGATGATGACTCCGACTCAACAGCAAACTATTATTTGCCCCATCATTTTGTAGTCAACAGCAGTAGCACAACTACAAAATTCCGTGTAGTTTTCGATGGATCAGCCAAGTCGTCAACTGGAATCTCACTAAATGATGCCTTAATGATTGGCCCACCCGTGCAAGATGAGCTGTATTGCATCCTACTGAGATTCCGAACCCATGCAATTGTGATCAAGGGTGACATAACAAAGATGTATAGACAATTTAAAATTATTGGTCTCGATTGTAATTTCCAGAGAATAGTTTGGAGACGCTCCCCTACGGATCCTATTCAGACTTATGTCTTACTCACCGTTACTTATGGCACATCGTGTGCTCCCCACTTAGCGACAAGATGCCTCCAACAACTAGCACAGGACAGCAGTGAAGAGCATCCTGAAGCAGCAAAGGCGCTAGAGGATGACACATACGTTGATGATGTACTCACCGGTGCACAGTCAACACCAGAAGTTATCAAGTTATACGAAGAGCTAAATACTGTAACCTCAACAGCAGGGCTTGAACTTCGGAAATGGTGCTCAAATAGTGAAGATGTACTAAACGCAATTCCCCCATCAGATCGAGAAACCGAGCTGAGTCATGGTTTGGACAAAAGCTGTATCATTAAGGCCCTAGGAATAAAATGGAATCCCTCCGCAGATACTTTTAGTTTCACAATGCCAAATTATAATGTTCATGAAGGTGTACTAACCAAGCGTGTTTTGTTATCCAAGTTGGCACAAGTTTTCGACCCCTTAGGATTTATTTCTGCAGTTACCCTCCGAGCGAAGATACTCCTGCAGCAGCTCTGGAAGCTTTCAGTGGGCTGGGACGACCCTCTTCCGTCTGAGATTACACAGCAGTGGATTGAATATTCCGAAGACTTGTCCAACATCGGTCAACTCAATATCCCTCGTTGCATAACGTCAACAACAGCAGTAAGATATGAGCTCCATGGATTCAGCGACGCCTCAGAATTGGCGTATGGTGCAATCGTGTATCTGAAGGCGATTGACCACAACAATCAAGATGTTCATATCAGCTTCATCACCAGTAAGTCAAAAGTATCACCATTAAAGCAAGTAACATTACCCAGGCTTGAATTATGTGCAGCAGTCGTGCTATCCAAGCTAATGTGCTATTTGAGAAGCTCACTCAAGCTCCAATATGACGAGTACTGTTGGACTGACTCCACAATCGTTCTACGATGGATTGCTGCCACCCCAAAGAAGTGGAAAAACTACATTGCAAACCGTGTTGCAGTCAAACAAATTCATCGGTGGAATCATGGCGTCACGTTCCTGGTATCCAGAATCCTGCCGACATCGCTTCAAGAGGATGTGCAGCAGCAGACTTAGTCAACAACAAGATGTGGTGGCAAGGCCCAGCCTGGCTACATGAAGTTCCAGTTCCAGTGTTCATTCCGAACGAGTTCAACAGCAATACTGACTCAGAAGAAAGAAAGATAAACTTCATTACTACGCTGACTACAACATTGGAGGAACCGTTCATTGAGAGATTTTCATCTCTTGTCAAATTGAAGAGGACCACTGCATATTGTATGCGGTTTGTGTCCAACGCACAAAAGAAGACTCCACTCCTCACTGGACCATTATCAACAAGTGAAATTCGACAAGCATATCATGTGCTCATCCGAATGGTTCAGCATTCCAGTTTTGCAACTGAAATCAAGGCCCTAATGTCTGGTCAACCTGTTAGTAGTACCAGTCGACTAAAATCTCTTCATCCATTCATTGACAATGAAGGGATCATCCGAGTTGGTGGCCGTCTTCAAAATGCAAATATACCAGAAAACAAGAAGCATCAAATCGTCCTTCCACACGATAACCACCTCACGAAGTTATTAATTAGACATGCACATATTTCTCTGTTACATGGTGGTTTTCAGGTAACATGGTCAACCCTCCAGTCCGAGTATTGGATTCTACGTGGACGAGACATGGTACGCTTTCATCTCAGGAAATGCGTTACGTGTAGAAGACATCAAGCCAGAAATGCAGCTCAATTGATGGGAAGCCTTCCCACCTCCAGAATTTCAAGTACCCGACCTTTTCTCAACGTTGGCGTGGATTATGCAGGCCCGTTTATGCTGAGAAATATGACAGGAAGAAACTCCAAGGTGTACAAGGGCTACTTGGCTATCTTTGTCTGTATGGCGACAAAAGCTGTACATATGGAAGCAGTCAGTGATTTGACAACTGAGGCTTTCATCGCATCGTTAAGAAGATTTGTTTCACGCCGCGGTCTCTGTGCTAACATTCATAGTGACCACGGAACGAATTTCGTAGGAGCAGATGCTGAACTCAAGAAATTATTCAGCTCTAATGATCACAACAGCAAGGTAGCAGACTACCTTTCCAGTCAACGCATTATGTGGAATTTCATCCCTCCTTCAGCCCCTCACCATGGCGGTATTTGGGAAGCAGCAGTCAAGAGTGCCAAGTACCACTTCAAACGCGTAATGGGAAACTCTTTGTGCACGTTTGAAAAATTCCAAACTGTTTTGACTCAAGTGGAAGCCGTGATGAACTCCCGACCCCTCTGCCCACTCTCAACCGATCCTAGCGACCTCAGCGCATTGACTCCAGGACATTTCATCATCGGTGAGCCGCTCACAGCCCTTCCAGATGAAAACCTGATAGCCGTTAAGACGAATCGATTGTCCATGTGGCAACAACTACAACAAAGGATCCAACACTTTTGGCAGAGATGGCGAGATGAATATCTTGTTACCCTCCAGCAGCGTCACAAGTGGTTCAGGAAGGAGGAGAACATTTCTGTCGGTGACTTAGTCATCATTAAAGAGGACAACAGCCCACCTGGACGATGGAAGCTAGCCCGAGTTATTGATGTCCACCCAGGCCAAGATGGCAAAGTGCGAGTAGCAACCGTTAAAACTGCAACCAGTGAATACCAACGACCAATCGTTAAGTTGATCCCACTGTTATCACAATGAGTTCACATTCCAAGTAGATTTAAATTACTCATTTTTTTGTCAGTTGTTTTTCGGGTTTGGATGCATCTCCTTGTGTGTATGAGCACTGCTGGGCGGTCTTAAAAGCCTTAATCCTTTCATTAAAGGGTACCAGCAAAATAAAGTGTGTGTGTTGGCTATCGGATGGCTTAATCGCCTAAACACGTTTCTGACGGTCAGATAGTCATTGTATGTTTACCCCTCCCTTGATGCATCCTTCCTCTGGTTCCAACTGACACCACCTCCTTGGTTATTTTCCGTTAACTTGAATTTCTTTTTTGACTAAATTGTTTTTCAGTTAATTGTTGGCCGCTTCACGGCAAAGTGGGGGTGTGTTCATGAGTATTTCCATTTCTTTAAATCATTCACATCATGTAGATCATTGTACCTTTTAATATTTGTGTTTTTGGGATCATCTTATCATGGTAATGTTGGTTGATTAATTCTAATACGTGATTTTTACTTTTATCCATTGAGATTTGTATTTTGTTTGACTAATGAGATATGTATGTACAATTTCTGACTATATAAGGGAGCAAGCAGCTCCAATCTTCACTCACTCTCTTTTATCATTTGCAGCCATGCATGCTGCCCAATTTTACATTGACATTCTAAGATTCCAAATTACCCCAATCACTCCGTTCTAAAAATAAAGTATTTTCCTCGCCTTCTTTCTAAACTAATATTTTCCATGCACTTTGTGAGTCACTTCTTTTTCTTTCATAAGGCAAATTCAATTCAATCATAAATACTTTCATCATTTACCATTCCTAACCCAACATAAATTCATAACCATCGTGCGCACAGGAAATAAAGCAGTAGTAGTGCAGTTGTCGTTTGGTGTCTTTGGAAACTCTGCATGAGCGTTCCCTCGAGCTTGACTGATAGTTTCGTCGAGGCGGAAGGAATAGAATGAGTCCTCCTTAGCAAGTTGCCGCACGACGTTATCCAGTTCAACCCCTCCGCCACAGTTGCTAATTCGAAATATGCTGTTGAATGGACACCTCTCTTCTTGAGACGATAACACCAGTGTGTAAGGTTGATCGTAAAGGCCAAAGTCCACATTTGGCACTTTGATTATTTGACCAGTGGTCGAAGAATTTGAAGTCGCCATTTCTAGATTCACTGTGGAAACTTAGTAGTTCGAAGAAAAACAAGATTTGAAAAGTGGAAATCGATCAGAAATATAAGTTTCCAAAAACCTTTGATAAGCACTGTGTAAAGAGAGAGAGTTTGACGTTACCTGTGCAAGCGCTCAAGAACGAATGAAAACTTGAAGGAATGGTCAGCCTATTTATACTCCCTTCTCTAAAGGTCAACGGGTTGGATTGCAGATAGGGGTACCCACTAAATTTTCAAGTTTTTTGGTCAATGGACCAAAATTTTTTATTGCAGATCTGGACGAATCTCATCATTCTGAGTCAAAAAAACACAATTTTCAAAAATCGAAAATTTCAAAAAAAATTTTAAGTCCAAATTCGGGCTTCGAAAATTTCTGGTTAGGTCAGGAGTTGGTTAACGGGCGTAAGTACTGCTCTAACCACACGCGTTAACCAACACCCTAACCGAACCGGTCACTTCAGAACGTCATGCAGCTTAGAAACGCGTGTTAACCAACTCCTAACCTAACCGGAAATTTTCGAAGTCCGAATTTGGACTTAGGAAATTTTTGAAAATTGTGTTTTTTGGACTCTGAGGGTTCTGAAACGTCCAGATCTGCAATAAAAAAATTTTGATCCATTGACCAAAAAACTTGAAAATTTAGTGGGTACCCCTATCTGCAATCCAACCGGTCAACGGGGCAACCTTCAACTCATGCAAATTCTAGCAATTATATTTTTTTTATTTGCCAAATAAGAGCTCTCCAACATCTATAATTATGTTGGTGTTATTCGAACCTTACCATCACATTATAAAAAATATTTGAATAAGTAGCATAAAATTAAATACTGTTCATGAGTTAAAAGTACCTGGAGAAAATGACATATTCAATGCAGATGAGAGAGGAAGCATTAACTGAAGGAGTAAATCGTCAATGATCTTGCAAAAACGGATAAGTGAAAATGGGCCTCGCTAGAAAAATGGTTATTAGGAATAATTAAAGTTAGGCACCTGTCAAGCAGGCGCCTAACGCACACCTCTAGTTCCAATGCCTTTGAGCTAGCCTTGGCGAATGCGATGGCTGGTTTTGTAGTACACCATCATTATCATCTTGCTATGCTGTTGTACATGGGTTCATTGGGTTTCCCCGTTTTCTACCAACCTTAACTGACAAGACAAGCGACACTAAGAGCAAGCGAATTTGGATAGACTTGGATAGACACTAAGAGAATTTCGTTGAAATAGAACTCACATAACGCCAATGCCTGACAAGGACATTGACAAGGTACTCGACCAAAATCTTCCACTTTCTTTCCAGACAACGCAACGCAACGTCGAATGAATGAATATGCTTGGTGGAGGAAGTATGAGAAAGCATTTCAACAAGCTGTGTGAGCACTTTTTGCTTTGCTATGCGTCTTGTTACGGGATGTTCATGAAAATGCTGCTCTCAAGTTGTATAACATAAATTTTAATTTTGCTTTGCTCGCTCTCCCATAAGAATAATGTCATGCCATAATATTATTGGATGAGCAGCTCTTCCTAAAAAATGATGCTGTACAAGTTTAGTTTGAAACGAACTATTTTTTAAAAGTATTAACAAATGATAATGAATAAGTATTCGTTACTGGTATTTATTTACTATAACCACAGTTGTCAAAAAGTATTAAATGTATTATTATTGCATTATATTAGCATGTTGTAATACAACGATTGTGTCCAATCAACAATACATTTATTAAAGTCAGGGTTTTAATGAAATTCTGCTGCGCAATACAAAAGCTTGAAAGCTTCGAAGATTATCAATTCCAATGACTTTTTTATTGTCCTTTACAATCATTTTTGAATTTCTCCAAGAAATGCTTGTGTTTAATTCAGCTGCATTAAAAATCCTATATAAACGTTCTTGCTCCTAAATATGTGTCAAATCATTTTGCATCGCACAAAAAAAAATTTGAAACCCACTAAAACCTTCCTTGTTAAAATTCGTTGTGCATTTAAATTGCAACTGGAAACCAGAAATGGCACTTCAATGGTTAGTTATGCTAGCTTTGCAAGTGTCCATATTTAAGATACAGTTACAGCAATGTAGTACATATAAATTTGGAGTATACAAAAGGGCCTATTGGGATCATTCGACATTTGGAAATATACCTGCTCGACGTTCTCTACCAACGGGAATATTTCCATTATGTGGACTGTTGAGGATAAGTGAGCTTATGATTCAGGAAAAGGTTAATAATGCTACTGAATATAAGTTTTTCGAAAGTCGATACGCTGAAGAAGTAGTATTTATTCGACCAGAACGTGAAGCTGGATATGAATTCGTCATATTCGAAAATCCAATCTACCCCCATGGTTTTTAGTCAAACAAAAGACGAATAACCGTCCCACGGAAATACGACTCTATAAAATTTATCATTTTGACTTGAAGTAAGACATAATTTTATGCTTTGTATGTTTTTTGTTTTAGAATATATTTCATTACACCTAATTGACAAATATTAGTGCTTAGCATTTTAAATCCTCTATTTGACAGCTTGGAGTTTCAAGCATTATATAACATGATGGATTCGGAAATTGACGAATTAGAGACAGGTTATCATGAACCAAAACTGTAATAAGGCATTTGTGAAAAAAACAAGCTTTTGAGTACAACAAATCCTTATTCAACCATAAGAGTGGGGAGAAGAAAAAGCGGTGTCGATGATGATACTCAAGGTTCTCTGCATGGGAGAAAGACTCCTTCCCGTTATAAATATGAAGAAGGTTATACATCCCGAGTACCCTATCCAATCTGGTTTTCCAACATTGTGAAGGGCAATGTAGTGTTGATACATCGTCACACTTTAATGAGCCACAAGAATTTCCAGGTTCATCAAGACCTGCATCAACTTTGGAAGGTCATCATGCTATTGACGAAGCTGATAGTGCATGAGTAGAACAAACAAATGTCAAACCTGGTGAAAGGAGACAAATGCAAGGAGAGGGAAATCGGCAATTTGATGCTGGAATTATGCAAACTTACCAAGATAATGGAAACTATGGCTTGCAGCATAGAGGTGTCCTTTCCACTGATACAGCAAGTAGTTACAAGAACGTTGACTATGAGGAAAGTCCGACAGCAACTAATAATGGTGGTTTATATTCGAACAAACATTACGACACGTCTCAAACATTTCTATCTACTCAAAACGTACACCCGTATGCTGGTCATCCTTTTCTTTATCCGTATATTCAACATGAGCAACAACTTCCATATATGAGTTCAAATATCAATGACTATCCAAATGAAGATCAGCTCCCAGTGAATGAGATGCTTCAAATGCATGGGTTATTATTACGACGTCGACAACCAACTGCGTATTATTGAGCTGTAAAATTTTATTTAAAACTGACACAGTTTTCCCTTGGTAGCGTTGAATAAAGTGTGATTTATAAAACAAAATATTCAGGTTGTCTTTATTTTCAACTTGCGTCGGTAATCACCAAAGTTATTTCAACCCCATTCAATTTCAAAATCAAAACCGAGACATTTATTACTTCCACATTCATCATTTACTTTTTATCTATTAAAATTATATCGGAATACTCAAGAGCTGGCAACTTTATCTATTGCACAATAACACTCATTCGTTTCGATTTTGCTTATCTCAACCGTTTTTATTTAGTGACATTCCTTTTACTAAAAACCAGAGCATTCAAAAAAAAAACTTTAAATTTCTCAGTGAGAGGATGTACACTGAATGTACTAGCTACAATTACAGGGACCAGTCTGTACCCCACTCTGCATAAATATTCCAATTCTTCGTCTACTACCACTCTACCACTTACTTTATCCCTCTCTCTCACACACTTTCGTTCCTTCAGCCTAACTTCTACTTTGAGCTGGGCTTGGCTTTGGATAATGCGTTGACTACCTCTATGCTATTGTCATGAGTTCATCGGGTTCCCAGCTTTCTACCAACCTTAACTGACAGGACAAGCGAAACTAAGAGCAAGCTTAAAACAACTTCGTTGAAGGACATGGTACTAGACCAAAATCTTCCAATTATCTTCAACAAACCAGATGCGGAGCGTGAGTGAGCAGGGCAGTGAGCAAAGCCAGGGCCAGCAAGAGGGCCCCTCTTAGAGGGGCCTGATTCAGGCATTAGGGACCGTTCGCAAATGAAGTACTGTGATCGTGATCGTGATGGTAGTACAATCACCGTCACAATTTGCTACTGTAAAGCTCGCAGGGTTCGCAAACAACAGTCTGTAGAACCGGCACCTTGTGCAAATTAAACTTAAATTTGAAAATTTTGAATAATTAAAAATTATGACATTTCGACCTTTAAACGATCGGTAGGTCATGCTGAGGTCATCGTAAAACTTTTAAAACAGAATGAATTCGAAAACATTTGTCGAATTAGTTGCTCACATAAATCCCCATTAATTTGCAATTTTGCAACTCTCCGTACAGGTGACAGGTAAAAAGCTGAAGGAAAGTGTTTGCTTCATATATTCTCAATGCAAATTGGAATACCAAATAATACTTTGGAGAAGACAGAGAAGACTGGAAGACTGGATAGAGCAACAGAAGTGCCTGAAGTATCCTCAGGCCCACACCAGTAGTTCTGTGATTGGGGTGTAGCAAAAAAAAGCTTTGGTTGCTGTGGCTTCATAAATTTAGTGGAATCACTTTTTTTTTAAATGCAATTAAATTTTAAAAAATAAATAAAAACCTTTCGTAGTATCTATCACTCATCACGTCAAGCAAACAGCCAGTTTTCCAAAATCAGTGGAGCAGAAACCAAAATGGCATTGAAGTGCATTCTTCTAATTTCCGTTGCAATCGCCCTTGGATCAACCGAGGAAGGAAAGCGTCTCATCAAGTATGATCTAAAGGAGCCAGCCAAATGGATGACTCCCGAGGAGATCAGCCAACTTATGGACAAAAAAGATGGGTATATTGACGTAACAAGCGAAGGGGAGGACACTACCATGACTGGCGGTGAAGGTCGCCAAAACGTGGAGTATCCGGATCATTCTAACCAAAAAGATACCCTTTTGAAGCTACTCTCCAAATTGCAAAAGGATAATATGGAAGCCCACATCCGAAAGTTGAGCTCATTCCACAGTCGCGACAGCAGAAAATATTTTGGCGATTCAGAAGCGGAAGGATGGTTAATCAGTGAAATCAAGAGACAGCTCATGGATTACAAAGGAGGAACCAACTCAATCTCAATCCAATTTGTTGGTGACTCTCGCCAGGAAGCTGCTGATCACGTGCGATACAAACAGCAGAACATTATATTGAAACTACTTGGATATGACTCTACTTTGTCGGAGGAGCTCATTATTCTCGGCGCCCATTACGACACCTTCACTGGGAGCACCGACCCAGAAGGGAAATATCCTGGAGCAGATGATAATGCGAGCGGCTGTGCCATACTTCTGGAGGCATTGCGACTTCTTGTCGACTCTGGAATCCTATTAAAGCACACGGTCGAGTTTCATTTTTACACCGCCAAAGAGATAGGACTATTTGGATCTCAGGATGTTGCTGCAAAATACAAACAGGAGAATCTAAAGGTCAAAGGAATGATCAATTTTGATAGGGCTGGATATGGTAACAAAATCGCTTTTGTGGACCTCAATCAGGATATGACGAGGAATACGGATGGACCACTCACGGCATTTGTGAAGATATTACTTAAGGAGTACACCGAGGGGGTTCAGATAGAGGACGCGAATTGTAAACTCGTTTGCGTCGGCGATCATCATTCTTGGCACAAGAAGGGATATCCGGCGGCACATATTCTTGAAGTGCCGGAAACAGTATGTTTTAAATTTTGGGAGATTTATAAATGTTTAAGAAAATGTTCGAGTAGATTATTTATCCACCATTTTTTGTTTTATTTCCAGCCCTACAGCCATACTGAGAATGATACAATTGAGACTATCAACTTTAAGCTGGTCAACGAATTCACAAAGGTGGCAGTGGCTTTCGTTATCGAGTTGGGGGATCCTAAAGTTCCATCAGATTCAGCTGCCAACCCTGGATTTGAGAGGATTGTAACATATATCTATAATAATTATGATTAAGCATATGCATGTGATTGTACATGTAAAATTAGTTATGTATGTATGATGATTCACGATGATGATGATGACGATCATAGGTGTATGACCTGAGGTGTGAAACGTTTGTGTAATACGCATGATCTTGTTCTATTATTATTATTGATGATGATGTATGAATGAGTTTATGAAAATATGTGTGATGTGATGTACACGTATGATGCATGATTCAACGGATGCGTACGTGCATCCATTTCCTATATAAACCATGAAAAATGAATGTATGAGAGTAGTCGATAGTCGAGAGTGAGAATCAGAATCAGTAGTCAACAGTGAGCAGTCACTTACTAACCCCCTTTACAGTATGATTGAATAAAGAGCGAATGCTAAAACAAATAGTTCACAGTTTACGTTTCCTCATTTCATCATAATTTCCAGGAAAACAAACTTGTGACAGATGGTGGAGATCGTTGTGATCTTTTAAGTTTTACATTACCCCGAAAATCAAGCCTTTCACATTTTAGTTTTGAATTTTCAGTTAAGTTCTCAGTTTTTGACATACATTCTGAATTCCGAACAAAGTTCTACATAAATATATTAAAACCAAGTGAATCAGAAATATACTTTCAGTTCAAAGTTAATCAAAAAGTTCAGTACAAGTGCATTTTGACAATGGCATTCACGAATTGTCAACTCATGCCCGCATTCGACAAGCCACTTCATGCTAGAGATCTCAACCTGTTCTTCAAACATTTCCAGCTATGGGGAGGTCAACAGAAACTCTCAAACACAGGTATGAAGTCAACATTGGCTTTAGCATTCAAAGACGAAGCAGCACAAAATTGGTGCCTAATTAACTCAGACATGGCTCAAGATAACGCAGTTACATTTAAAGCGTTCACCAAGAAATTTATGGAACAGGCCCCAGTACAACACACCTGTCGTGAAGAGCTTATGGCCATGTTATCAGTAACGCCAGATCCTAAGGAACCTGTATCAGCCCATCTACTTCGGGTTCGTTATCGTGCTTGTGATGATTGGCCACAAGATGCAGCAGAGGAAAAGGAAGTGATTCAGTGTTTGGTTAGCACATTTCCAAAATCCTTGGCAACATACATTTCTTGCAAAAATATGCCAGACGATTTCGATTCCCTACTCAAACTTGTTCGAGCTTATGAACGGCAAGGAGTAGAAATCAAACAACTACCATCACCTGTTTCAATCAAAGCTGAAGTTAATGAGGTTCCTGCAGAAATATCCAAAAATTTACTTGAAATACAATCTGTGATGAATGTGTTACTTCACGAAGTGGCGAACAGGAAAACACAAAATGCCAAGCCACCTCCTACACAGGAAACTCCACATCAAGCAAGTGAATATGACGACCAAGAATATTTTCCAAGCAGTTACAAAAATAACCGTCCAATTTGTTATTTTTGTTCCAAGCCAGGACACATACAAGGAAACTGCTACACCCGCATGAATGATGAAGAATTTCAGCAGTGGGAATCTCAATCTGAAGCCCTTGTCCAACAACAATCAGGTCAGAGGAATCATTATTATCATGATCATCAGTATCATGACCAAAATTATCAAGATCATCAATATCAACAACGACAAAGAAATCCACAACAAATTGATCAATGTCATCAGCAGGATGTGCGTCATCAGTATCATCCACCACCGTACGTTACGTATCCCCCCAGCGTTGCATCATCAAATCAGGGAAACTAATTACGGCACAGGTAGTAACACCAAAGCTTCACTCAAACCCTGTGCCAATATCCAATCAAAATGTAAAAAATTATGAAGCAAATATCACTCTCGTACGATCGGAGCCAAGAATAGAAACAACAATATTTTCCACAGCATCAGATAACGTACCATTTCAAGGTCCAACAGTACCAGTTTTTATAAACCACAGAATTTATCATGCTCTTATAGATACAGGCGCAACAATGTCGCTAATTTCAAAGTCTTTGATCGGAAATTTTCCACGTTTCAAAAATGAAGGCATCCAGTTACGATCAGTTTCCCATAATATTCTAGAAGATGAAGGATTTGCATTAATAGACATGCAAATTGGACCATGTTCCATAACGTACCCATTCATTATTGTGGACAACCCAAAAATAAAAGTTTTACTCGGGTACGAGTTTCTTTCTCATTTCGGAATTTCCATTGACCTTGTGAATAAAACGTTCACAGGCAGAAATATTCCAGCATCACCAATTATGACTCCCAATTATGACATTCTCACAAATCTTGGACTTTCAAGGAACATAAAATGTTCAAACTCAGAAGATGATGTCATCAGACGGCACACCAATTATGAACAGCTAAGTCATAGTGCTGAAAGTCCCCAGATCAATGAATCATCAGGATATCATCTGGAGCATCACATTCAAGAAAAATCACCAAAAATAAATACATCCACGTTTCATGTGAAATCTGATGAAGAAGCAGACACATCCCTACTATCACACCCACACACGAAGCAAGCAAAGACATCAAGCCATCCATCACGCACAAAAAATTCAAGTCCAACAGGACAGATTTTGAGGAATTCAGCTTTGAACTTTGGGTCATCGCATGACAAAAATCCAAAAATAGAACGAAAGAACAGGACTCAGATACTAGCTGACCAAGACTCAAGTTGTCATTTCTCAGCTGAGCAAAATGAAGAACCCATCACCAGCATCATGATAAATGACTCAACCCAAGAAAGTGCGAAGCAGACTTTCAAGTTCATTCGCCTTGCACAAACGACCCAGATACCAGCAAGAAGTCGAATTCAAGTTCCTATACATAGTGTGGATGTAGCAGAAAATCACTTAGCTGTTATCTCTCCACGCTATCGCTTACTCACAAGCAATGAAATTTTCATTCCTCATATGGCAATCAGCAACAAAACTAGGTACGTAGAAATCATCAACACCGCTGATGAACCAAGAGTTCTTTCCTCTGCTACGAAGCTTGGTAAATTCGCTGCACTCACATCACGAGATGACATCATGCCAATGCAATCAACTACGACTCACAGACAGACAAGCTCAACAGCTTTTATAAATGCATTTAGTCATGTATCACAAGACGATGATGATGACATATTAGCAAAAATTCAAATTGATTCAAACGTTTCGAATGAAACAAGAACACAACTCAAACGTTTATTTCACCAGCATCGTGACGTTTTTCAACAGGATGCGAAAATGTTGAAACCTATGACTCAGAAGTACCACATCAATACCGGAAGTACCGCACCTACCCAATGTAAGCAGTTCAAGCTTTCTGAACGAGAATTTGAAGTTATAAATGAGAAATGCCAAGAATTAGTCACAAAGAAGATAATAGAAGTTAGTACATCACCTTGGTCATCAAATTGCTTCCTTGTTCCAAATCGCAATGCTGATGGAAAATTGACTTACAAACTTGCCATGGACTTCACATCCTTAAATAAGCTGACTCGCCCATTACCAGAAAAACTACCTAGTCTCTCAACAACACTGATGAAACTTCAACGTGCAAAATTCATTTCAACATTGCAGCTATCCAGTCTCTACTACAAATTACCCTTGGATGACCTCAGCAAAGAAAAAACTGCTTTTGTTACTCGTGAAAATTTATACCAGTGGACAGTTGTACCATATGGTTTTCATAATGCATCAAGTGCATTTGCTCAAGTTTATGAGGAAGCCCTCTCAGACGTCACGGATGACAAGCTTGCAGTTTACAATGATACAATACTCGTCTTTACACAAACTCAAGAAGAGCATTGTGATAAGATTACTCAGCTACTCACCCACTTACAGAAAGGCCAGCTGAAACTCAACCCTGAAAAATGCAAGTTCTTTTCACAGCAAATTAACTTTGCAGGATATGACATTCTACCACATGGTATTTCTCCATCTGAGATATACATTCGTGCACTTACGCATATGCGTTCTCCAACAACTAAAGTGGAGCTACAGAAAATCTTAGCATTCTTCAGTTTCTTCCGCAAATTCATAAGAAGCTATGCAAAACTTGTGCATCCTCTACAACAGCTACTTTCCAAAGAAGTCAAATTCCAATGGAATGATGAACATGAGCAAATCATTGAGAAATTAAAGAAATTGCTTACCACAGCACCAGTACTCTCAAGGATAAATCCAGATAGTGAGCTCATTCTTCGCACTGATGCTTCAATAGAAGGCATAGGTAGCTGTCTCAGTCAAAAAATGAATGGAATAGAGGAACCTATCTGTTTCCTCAGTCGAGCATTAAACCCAGCTGAGAAGAATTACAGCATCACAATGCTTGAAACATTAGCTATCGTATGGAGCTTGCAGAAACTACGTCATCTCATCTTTCAACGCAAACTCAAATGCTTCACTGACCATAAGGCAATTACATATTTACATAAAGGTCCAAAGTATCATCTTCCAAGCAATCTAGCTCGAATGCTTCTCAGCCTTGACGAATATGATGTTGAATTTTATCACGTATCTGGCCGTGCTCATGAAGTACCAGATACACTCAGCAGATTTCCAGTTGACCTACCTGAACCCGAGAATCCAAATATTGTTGAAGTACCCTTACTCACAATTGGATATGACAACCTCAACACAATGCAAAACATTGATAAAGACATCCTTTGCATAAAGAACAACATAAAGAACGGAATAAAGAATATCCAATCAAGCCAAATGATTCTGAAGGATGAGGTTCTTTTCAACCAACTTTCAAATCATGAAGGAGCAACCATCGTGGTACCATTCCACTTACGACCTTCAATTCTTTCTCTCATGCACGATGATCCCACAGCAGGGCATTTAGATGCTTCCCATACAGAGCAAAGGACAACATCGAGTTATTATTGGCCTGGTATGAAGGAAGATATTTATTCCTTCGTGCACTCCTGTGACGCGTGTCAACTACAAACAGCTACCGTTGTTCCAGAACTTCCTGACAAGAAGACAGAACAACCCAATGACACTTTGCGGAATCATTTCCCTCACCAGCAGTCTTACATCCTTTCTGTTAATTAAATACAAGAAACTCTCCTTATGGCTCTCTACCTTATGACTTTTCAATAATTTCTACACAATTCGAGAAACATCAATTTTTCTATTTCTGCGATTTCTTTGTAAATTTAAAATGTTATGATCATTTCACAAGTGGTTTAGTACAGAAAACTTAAGGGTGCACCGTATATTATTTAGTTTTGTGTACTTTTTCATGACAAAGTCAAATGATTGATCAAATTTCAAAATTTCTTTTTACACTCTTTAGTAAATACATGATAATCATTATTACTTTTACAATAAGCCTATTATATTTGTGTGGCTAACGTGACAAGTAGACATGTATAATATAATATATATTAAGTAATTTAAGAAAATAATTAATAGTAGTTTAGGTAAATTATAATAAGTTAAGTTGAACTAGAATTCAGAGAGTACACAGGCTAGAAACTTTTTCCTTCTACATTCTTTGCTAAAAAATATTTCTTTTACGAAGAAAAAAAAAATCTCTAAATTTCATTCAATAAGTTTTGCCGTTAGAAACAACATCCCTGCTATGTGGATAGTTCTACAAGGTAGCCCTTCATAGCAGTTAGTATATATAAAAAATTTGGACATCTGTACAGTATCAATTTTTAGATAATTTCGATTTAGTAAACTAGTTTATGATACATTTTCCAAAACTTAATTTTGGACATTTCCTGTAACACAGATTTTTTCAGATGGAGTTTTAACACATCTTGACTAACCCCATAGAATACTATGTGACTAGGTCCACATGATAGCACTTCATGGCAGCTTGGTTATACAAAAAATTTGGATATATTAACGGGACAAGTTTTTAAGAAATTCATAGTTTATAGACTGGTTTTCATGTATTTTTTTTCACATGCATTTTTTTTTCTTTTTTCTCAATCAAATTTTACGATGTTTCAATTAGCCCTATAAAGATGACGCGCCGTAACCTTCCTCCAACTCTATTTTCTAGTATGAATATATGATGTAATTATGATTTATGTATAAGATTTAACTTTTAGCAGTTCAATATTGTTTCGAAGTTACGCATGCGCAATGATGCTAGTATGCGACAGTTATTTAAATATGAAGTTCTAATGCTCATTTTCTTTGATTTATGGTATCCACATACACATGTGACGATTAATTGATTATGAAATTTTGTTTATGATTTTTGATTATTGAATTTGTTTGTTCAAATGCGATTTATATGATTGTGCTATAGCGCACTTACTACACATTATTTACTGAATTTTGTTTATGAAATGGATTTTGTTTTTGGATTAATTATATGCCTCGCAGGAGCTCGGATTTTTCGTCGACGGGCATGTAACATATATCTATAATAATTATGATTAAGCATATGCATGTGATTGTACATGTAAAATTAGTTATGTATGTATGATGATTCACGATGATGATGATGACGATCATAGGTGTATGACCTGAGGTGTGAAACGTTTGTGTAATACGCATGATCTTGTTCTATTATTATTATTGATGATGATGTATGAATGAGTTTATGAAAATATGTGTGATGTGATGTACACGTATGATGCATGATTCAACGGATGCGTACGTGCATCCATTTCCTATATAAACCATGAAAAATGAATGTATGAGAGTAGTCGATAGTCGAGAGTGAGAATCAGAATCAGTAGTCAACAGTGAGCAGTCACTTACTAACCCCCTTTACAGTATGATTGAATAAAGAGCGAATGCTAAAACAAATAGTTCACAGTTTACGTTTCCTCATTTCATCATAATTTCCAGGAAAACAAACTTGTGACAGGATGAAGATGGAGATCATATTAATCTGGTGTGGGCTACTGTATTTTTTAAATTAACGAATGGACTCGTTCCGGCAACTTATTAGCTACAAAAATTGATGATAACATGTTTACAAACTACAACAAAAATTTATCTTGTAATAAACTGAGCAAATTGTAAAACAACAGATCATCTGCATTTTGTGTATATTCATAAGGCCTTTCCTTCATGATGCATTTATGGCTGTGGAAATAAAGATATCTCGAATAGGGCCATACATATCCTCGCTCCGTTGTTGGAACCATGTGCGCTATCATTCTCCTCTTTCGTTTTAAATGTTACATTGAGGTTTCACGGGATTGGTGGATGTCATTTTTGAAGAATAAATTCACCATTTGCTTAAGAACTCAAGCTTTTGATACAGGACATTTTCTTATACATTCATTAATTTTCCAAATTCTTAATCTTACAGTTATGCCAGATTCAACGAGGTATGCCGCTGGATATCCCTTCTGATGCCAAGAAGATTGATCTGCCAGAGTATATTTATTATTTTCACTTATCACTACATCCTGGGTGTACTCCTTAACCAATGTCTTCACAAATTCGGTTAGTGGACCATTTATATTCTTCGGACAAACAGCGACGGTGTTACCATACCCAACCCTGTCAAAATTGAGCATTCCTTTGACTTTCAGTTTCCCTTTTTCGTATTTTGCAGCGACATCCTGAGATCCTATTTGTCCTATTTCTTTGCCGGTGTAAAAGTGGAACTCGACCGGATTTGACAAGAAGTCGCAGGGCCTCCAAAACAACGGCACAGCCGCTCGCATTATCATCCGCTCCAGGTAATTTCGCTGGCGGGTCATTGTCGTCCGTAATCCTGGTGTCGTAATGGACGCCGAGAATAATGAGCTCCTCCAACAAAGTGGAGTCATGTCCTTGTAGTTTTAATATGATGTTATGTTGTTTGCATCGCACGTAATCATCAGTTTCATTATCTGAGTCACCAAAGAATTGTATTGAGATTGAATAGCGTCCTCCTTTATAATCAATGAGCGTTCTTTTGATTTCACTGATAAGCCATCCTTCCGCTTCCGATTCTCCAAAATAATATCCGGCGTGGCGACTTTGGAATCAGCTCAACTTTCGTACATATGCTTCCAAATTATCCTTTTGCAAATCGGAGAGTAGCTTAAAAACTTCTCTGTTTGGTTTGGACCATCTGGATACTTATACTCCTCGTTTTGGCTCTAGGGAGACAGGTAAAAAGTCCATCTGTGGAAGAACAGACTAGCGTCTGAACAGAGTTCGACTATAAATGAGTATTTGACTTCTCCAAAGTATTATTGCATTCATGTCACACATTCTCAATCCATTCATGTTGTGATCCTTCAGATCGAACCTTTGAAAATTTAATGATTGAATCAAATTGAATGATAGTAATAAAGTAGATATATATATATGGCGTTACATTTTGTGACTGTACTCACTGTATTGACTATTAAAACCCAATTTATAAGTAATAACCTTTGTTATTTTAACTCGCTTTGCTTGCGGTGCGTCAAACTTCTCAGCTTCGACTATTAGCTAATTTACATTCTTCTTTTGAAGGCGGAGGCTTTCGCTTCAGATACTTACGGAGTCCTTCTCATAAGTAAGACAAACTGAAGTGTGAATATCAAGATTTAGTTTTTTCAACAACAATGATTGATCGCAAGTAAAATTTGTGTATTAGGATAGGTGGATAGTACTTTATTTTGAGGGTATCATGTATCACCTTTACAGTGATTACTCTCTACAATATCGCTCATACTAATTAATATAAATAATATAATTCCATCTCGATTTGTTGTTGTATTCAGTCTGTGGATGATAAATTTAAGTTTTTACATGAAATTAAATATTTTAGTGCAGGCAGCAGAGTGATAGCAAGCACGTTGTGGAGAAAAGTCCAAGCAAATACAAAAGTAAAAGATTTTTGTGGGTTCTCGTCTTTCCCATCATCATCGCATTGCCATTGCGTCCTTCCCGTTGATAATACTTAGTTTGATGGTACACATATTCCCCCCGCACTCAACACAATTGTCTTCAAGCAACGGTTAAATGAACACAGACGCTATCTAGAAAAACGTCAAAATCAAAATAATACACAATACACACATTGAGTGAGACTCAAAATATTGCAAAATATTTGCTTAAGTCAAAACGTTGTCAAATTTGCATCCAAAAATAAACGTTTTGAAAATCCATTTCGTGAGATGAGTATTTCATTTTTTACAATCAACAAGGGAAAATGATCGTTTGATTCTCTCAGAGAGAGAAAAAGTTACAGTAACGGCAGGTCTGTGCTCTGTATCCGCATAAATAGTATGTTCCGATTACTGTGTTTGGAAACTTTGCATGAGCGTTCCCTCGAGCTTGACTGATAGTTTCATCGAGGCGGAAATAATAGAATGAGTCCTCCTTAGCAAAATCCCGTACAACGTTATCCAGTTCAACCCCTCCACCGCAGTTGCTAATTCGAAATAGGCTGTTGAATGGGTGCTTCTAGAGACGAATCCACCAATGTGTAAGGTTGGTCGAAAAGGCCAAAGTCCACATTTGGCACTTCTATTTGAGCAGTGGTCGAAGACTTGAAAGTCGCCATTTCTAGACTCACTGTGGGAACTTAGTAGTTCGAAGAAAAACAAGATATAAGTGGAAATCGATCAGAAATATAAGTCTCCAAAAACTTTTGATAAGCAGTATGTAAAGAGAGAGCTTTCAGTAATTCGATTTTACCTGTGCCAGAGCTCAAGTATGAATGACAACTTGAAGGAATGGTCAGCCTATTTATACTCCCTTCTCTATTCCGACCCAGAAAGGGCAACGGGTAACCTTCAACTCATGCAAATTCCAACACTTACATTTTTTTTGTTCGTTTGAGTAATAAGAAGTCTCCATCATCTATAATTATGCAGGTGTTATTCGAACCTTTGTGCTTACGAAAAGCTCAAACCACTACCATCACATATTATCCAAAATATTTGAATAAGCAGTATGAAATTAAATACCATTCATGAATTCAAAGTACCTGGAGAAAATGACATAATCAATGCAGATGAGAGAGAAAGCATTAGCTGAAGGAGGAAATCGTCTATGTTCTTGCAAAATTGTGAAGTAAAAATGGACGATTCTAGAAAAGTGGTTAAGTGAGTACACAAACCTGTTAGATAACCGATTTGCTAGTGAAATTAGGTGATATATGCTAATTTAGGTGATACGTGCGTAGGGATTGTAAGTGTAGAACTATTATTTTTTAATGGAACATATTATTTAATTAATTAATTTCACAAGAAATTACATCATAACTTTAAACGGATGTCCTAGTATGCGGAAAACCATACCTTGCTGAAAGAGTATTTCAACTTTACCAGGGCTCAACCTTTTACAGTTCTTAGGAAGCTGTTAATTTATTGGTTTTCCACATACAATTATATAAGTGCTTTCAATCTGAGGATTTCTGATGAACTGGATCTCAATTCAGAATTTGAAATATTTAAGAGACCCTGATATTGATCCAAGAATGTATAGCTACACGAATGATGACCTGTTCATGAATTTCGTTACCTGCGCCCCCTTCGAGAAACCTAGTTTTTTGTCACTACTTGGCTACATTTCTGCGTTTGATTTATACACCTGGTTGTGCATAATCAGTTTTCGGGTGGCAAGTGCTGTTTTATGGCTTAAGCTACACGTGAGATCTAAACAAAACCATTTGGACTGGTATCATTCCATGTTCGTGTATAATATATTGCTTGGACAAGGAGCGCCAGGAATCCAAAGGCTGAGATTGATAACTGGAAGCTGGATTTTGGTTGGGATAGTAATCATATATTTCTACCAAGGAGATAATATAAACTGACTAACGGCACCCCTTACACCAAAAAAACTTGAAAGATTTGAGGAAATATTTGATGAAAATTTTACAATTTACTCACGATCCCAGGTCTATCAAGAATTACAAAGTTACATTGGTTGGAATCTTAGTTACATGCCTTCAATCAGAGATCTAATGGGCTGGAACTTTAGCACATTTGGGTTTTTGTGTTTAAAAAAACATTTTTCTACCGATCTGAAGGATAGTGAAAATAGCCTTCAACAGATTGTACATTCACCCAACACGGAATGTGAAGCTTTTGAAATGTTACAGTTGGATTACTTCAGGAAGCAAATTGGCCAGTGCAAAAGAGAAATCTATGTGGTTGCCTTTAATATTGTTGAGCAGCTCTAATTCAAGTTAATATTGGGTGGCATTGAGGAAAAGAGAATTAGTGTAAGTAAGGTACCATATTGACAACTTTATGAAAATTGGTATTTTGATTGAATATCATGGACTGCAGACACATTCTCGAGGAGAACCCATTCTATGTTGCAATCTGGTATTACACACTTCTGGAAGAAATGGGAATTTCGAATTGCATCATGGAATGATACTGTGAGGAATGCAAGAAATGAAACTAGTTCTTGGAGGGGAATTTAAACTGAGCATAACCTCGTTGTCGTATTCTACATTCATTTGGGCCTACTTGGTTTAGCTATTTTCAGTTTTGCGGTAGAAGGTAGAAAGCAGATTCACGCCTTCTTACTGACACACATCTATGCGAGATGGAAGATTATATGGAAGTATATTCGGCATGGGTTAAAAATGCTTCTTGCAGCATTAAGGAAAAGATTTATTTATGTTGCTAGCAAGGGTTTTAGTTACTTTGCCACAAAATTTAAAAATTAACATATCCTTCATATAAATTCATAAGTGTAGTTTTCTAGCTTTTAAGTGAGTGAGCGTATGAATGTTAAATCAAATAAGTATATATGACATACTACCTTGTATTAATGCAATAATTACACATCACTTTATTGTTAATATTTTATGCACAACAAACTATAATCAACAAATTAATTGTAATATTGTGGTCATTTAAATAAATTACTTCAAATCTAAATCACTATTTCTCGATTATTAACAAGTGGCTGAGTGCGTACCAGAACTCCTTGCATCCAGCTCTCCAAATTGTAATCATAAATAATCATAATCATAACCTCAGCTTTTTTCTTCGAATGAAAAGTCCCGTTTAAAATACAGGCAATCAATCAAGCTCAAGGAAAACCAACAAGATATACTAAAACAGCTAACGATGGGAAGTAAACCAATATGTATGTATGTATTCAATAAATAGTAAACTTTTAAGAACTAAAAAACTAACACCAGTGTTTGGAAACAAGCTATTGCTTCAGAATTTCATACGGCTCGTTATCACAACCTGCTTTTGCTTGTTTCTAGCCGTCCCGCCGTTCCAGAAGATTCTTTTGAGATTAGGGAAAATGGTAAAGTAATCATCTCGAATCCTCTTCAAACTCAGTCCCGAAGATGAACTTCCATCTGGTCTGTCATTGAAATGAAGCTCTTCCAACTTTGGAAACATCACACGAAAAAAATGCATCCACTTTGTCCTGACGTCAGCAGCATTTAACGTGAATGCAGTCATCTTAGGAAACTCTCGAATCTCGGCTGGTTTCATATGACATAGTTGCAGGCCCCCTTCCTCGATAGCTCCCAATATGGAAAACTCTTTCAGGCTGCTTCTAAAGTTATTAAGGGCTTTAAATATCTCCCGAGAAATAATCAATCCGCTCCTGCACAATAGAGAATGAATGAGCAACCCACATTAATATTGACATGCCGAGTTCTAATTACTTTTGAAGTTCACTAAATTATTCAACGGATTAGGAAATATGTTGAAAAGTACTTACGGAAAGTCAAATTCCTTTCTCAAAGTTAAAGTCTCCAACTGAGGGCAGTCAAGCTTTGCAACGTTCCTCAATGGCTCGCGGACCCATTCAGGATCATCCAAGTCCACTTCCAAATGACGAAGTTGTCGAAATCGAAGTAGTCTCGCATGGTCACCTGTAAAAACATAGCTAGCACAACGGAGACGAGTTATCTGCCTCCGATAAGCTAGGAGGATGGGTCGAACAAAAGAAGCAGGGGCTGGTAAACGATCCTCATCATCATCATCATCGTCATCGTCATCATCATCATCATCATTTATCATCCGCATCCTTTCATCTTTATAGTTAGTAATGGTCAGCTCTTCCAAAGCTTTCAAAACGGGAAGCCGACGATGGTTAATTCTAAAGGTGTTCCATTCCATCGCATCTTCGACAGGGTGCTTTCCAAATGATAAAACTAATCTTTTGACATTCGGGAGATAATCCAGGGCATGATCTAACATGTGCATTCTCATGTCAGGGGAATAATCTAACTCTACCCTCAAAAAGGCATCGTGCAGCTCATGTCCAAATCGGTGCAAGATGCGTAATATATTACCGTAATGCATTGGCATCCCATCAGCCTCCTTAAAAATGAACATGGCTCGTCGTAAAATAAAAGCATTTCCAGGGACGCCTTGAGGAAGGTCCAACAAACGTTGGATGGTATCAAGAACACGATCGTCTTCATCATCAGTCAGTACGTAAGTGTGTTCGGGTATCCATCTCGGTTGTTGCTGTTTGAGAAGTGTGTCATCCACAACCGCTTTCAATGACTTGGATGCGAGACGAAAATTGAAAATGTCACCAGCTTCCAAATCACCTTCGTTCATTAGAATCGGAAGCACCTGTGCAAACGGCAATAATCGATCATTAAAACCAAATACCAAAAAAATAAGGAGAGAAAAAGACTATATTTTGTGTTGGTACAGTCAATTAAAAAGTAAATTTTAGTTTAACACAAACTTACAAGAGGCAGAAGTGCTGAGGCTTTCCGCTTCTCCAACAAACTCCGAAAAACTGGAGCTGAATTCATCACAGAGAAAAGGTCCTTCGGATCCGTCAAATATCCCAAGATTTTGGGCCACACGTCCTACGGTTAAAAAATAAACAATCACAAATTATTAGCTTTTATTTCAATTCATGCCTGAAGCCGTCGTCCACCGATACTTAAAATTTCTGTAAATTGTAAATAATAATAATTATATGTCTCACCATAGTTGGCGGAGTGAAGTAGTTTTCGTTTGAAACTGGCTCGACTTCCGTTCCTCCTGGTTGCTCAGAAAGGTTATCATCCCCTCCCTCCTTCACAACCCCATCGGAACTGACTCGCTTTGATGTGGCGCTCATCTCCATACTTGGTTTAGTTAGAAGAGAAATCTGATTCCTTAAATATCTCACTCCTTACTAACTCACGATAAGAAAATAACTGCGCTGACTGCTGACTGTCACAATCTGAAGTAAATTAATTACTACTAAATATTTAAATAATAACGATTCAATTAATACACCAGTGGAAATATATTAAATATCCTCATCACTCACTCCTGAAAGTCAAAGCAGAATGAAGCAGAAAGTATGAAGTGTTTACGTAACATTCTGTTTGTATATAGTATTCTGTTTGTTTCTGTCTGCTTGCTCATGTCATACGTAGTAGACGAGACACACAACCTGTCCACACATGTTTCTTATATATGGCTTGCGGCTAAACTTTATACCTGAACGTATGATGACAAATGGGAATCTTTTGAGCCCACTTTGTAACCACATATTCATATATTTTGGCAATTAACTACATATCATTGGGTATTTTCATCAATTTTGTAGCATTTAGCAATAGGTTTTTGTAGGTGTCCGCGGTTCCGTCGGTCCGTTATGACAACTCGAGAACGGTTTAACTTTTTTAAATTCATTTCGACATTTTAATGCCATATCATTCGACGGATAATCACTAGAGAAGAGCAACCATGAATGCACGCTTATCTCCAATGCGATGTTATGTTGTCTTCAGGGCGAAAGGTTATGGTCTTTATTTTTTCTAATTTTTGTGCACTTTTCTTTCAAAAGGGTGTCTTTCTTTCAAAGTAAATAGTAATTCCTTTTTTAAAGCTAAATGATCAAATAACGATTGATTTTGGAGGAATATTACAAAAATTATGAAAATCAAAAGTTGAACCAGAAAGTAACCTATCGTTGATGCAATTTCGGACTTTCCAGTTTGTCTCTTAGTACACTTTTCTCTAACTTTTACCCAAGATTGGCGAAAACAAACCTTTAAATATACGAAGTAACCTCATTTAACAAACTCACTCATGATGGCCAATGTGCTCCGATATATTCAAAAATGATTTGGTACAAAATCTTTACTAATAGTTTCTCGTTTTTTGTGAATTTTTTATTTTCAATGCAATACTTAATACTTTACCATCTAAAGCCAATATTCAATCTAAATCAACAAGTTCAAAATTTTTAAAAGTCCAATACAGATATAAATTTTTATACAAAATAAATTTCACCAATTTGGATCAACTTTCACCCCAAGCTCACTCATAACGTAAAGGTTGACGCATTTGCGGATGACCTGGAACGCCTCCAGATTGGAAGATCAGCGGCATAACTGGCCCTTGTGGTGTTACAACCCGGATAACGCTAAAAGGTCCGTTCTGTGAGGCGACGAATTGTGGAGGAGCCAAGATTCCTGCAACAGATGACAAAATGGGAGGAGGACCACATGCTGCAGTAGCGACGTTGACATTCATCTGCGGCGATGGTTGACACTGACGGGGTATATCAAACCGGGATGTAGCTCCTATCATGCCATGACCACTTATCCAACCTCCTCCTCCGACAGAATTATTGTTTGAGTAGGATGATGAAGATGCTTGAGCATAAGGCTGGGTGTGGTTCACCATTTGCATTGGCGGACCAACGGAGTACATTTGTTGCGTCATCATTGGCGCTTGAGGAGATGACGCTGATGATGGATTTGGGCCGCAAAACTGTGGTACTGGTGGTGACATGGTAGGAGGAGGTGGTGGCGTTCGAGCAGAATTAGAGTTGGCGGGTTTAAATTCCTGAGCATTGATATTAAATCGTGAGGCTTTGATCATTGGATTAAAGTCGTTAGCAGCAGCAGCAGCAGGCACTGGCTTGAACTCTTTGGCTTTAACGTTTAGCGAGAATCCAGATGGAGACTTTGACTTGGTTTGGGTCTTGGTCTCCCAGACCTCTTCCTCACTTTCTGATGGGTCACCACCAACAGCAGCTGACACAAGTGCCTTGAAAGTTTCCGAAGGAGTTAAACCCTTCGGTAGTTGTGTAGACAAAGTAGGTTTCTTTGACTTTGGACCAGACTTTATTGGCTTGGAACTCTTGGAAGAGGTGGTGCTGCTAATAGTAGCCATTTTTAGAGCAGAATTGCATGGCGGTGGTGGTGATGATGATGATGATGAGGAATGTTCTTCTGCTACAGATTCATTTTTCTCATCACTTGTCGCTTCAGCTTCAGAACCAGGTGATTTACCATGTACGTTTTGCCCTCTCGGGACGGATGACTGAGAAGTGTAAACCTTTTGCCCATGTCGCGCTACAGGTACTGCCGGTGCTTGCCTTGTTGACTCTTCATTTCTGTTTCGTACCCCAGAGTTTTTGAATTGGCGGGCTGGATAATTATGTCTTTGAGTCGGACCTTTGTATGCCGTGCTTCGCCCTTGATTTGCAGAACTCCCATACTGACCAGACGAAGGACGTTGCTCATCCCGCCCACCACCACCACGTCTCCCTTGTCGTATTTGCCTTTCAATATTTTTCGCCTCATTTTCCTGCTTTCTAAAGTCAGCGTTGCTTCGGTCCACCTTGGTTGTGTACCCAGTCAAATCCTCAATGTAGGAAGAAACTACTCCATACTTCTCCTCGTTGTGTTTGAACATATCTCTCGCTTCCCAACTCTTTCCTTGACCAGTTCCAGTTTCACCCTCCAACGCCCAGGTCAGCTTAGCAGGAGTCTCTCCAGAAGGTGCGCAGAGCCAAGCTGGAGCTGGCTCCAATTTCCTAAATCTTCCGCCTCCGCTACTGGCGTTGGTGATTGCTGAATCCGTCGCAAATACCGCTGCCTTTGGTGGACTAATCCTAAACCCGCAAAATAAAGTACGATCAAATGAGATTTGGAAATGGAAGAAATAAACTGAATAAATATCATCTTCAAACTTACCCTTCCATAGCTTCTGCACGTTTCCGAGGAGAATCATCTATTTCCAAAGGCGACAACGACGTCACCGCTTGACTTCCACCTCCTCTTTTGGCTTCTTCGTACGCCAACTCTCGGGTTTCCGTCACCATCAAGTCCTCAGCGCTAATACGTCTCATCGACAAAACATCATGGCTGGGGATACTCAGCACATCGTAGACAGTAGGCTTATTAGTTGAATCGGGACTATTGGGAGCGCTCTTTTGATACGCAGCCTGCAACAAATTTTCTCCAGTTGAGTTATCAAAAGCGGCGTAAACACCTTCGTACACATGATTATTTTTTGTTGTCACCTCAACTGGGGATCTAACCAATTTCGCCAAGCACATAATGGGAGGAGCAGTGGGGTCGGGGTCTGTGAGCGTTCCGGAACCAGATCCACCAGTCGGCCTTCAATTAAACCAAAATTAACAACAAAATTATAAGATAATATGTACCTGGTAGTGTGGTATTACTTTAACCTTGATCCCTTTGATACTTAAAACCCATTCATAGAAATAAAATTAATTTTTGATTACCCATCAACAGTGTCATAATCCAAATGAACAGGTGTAGTAAACCACTGCACCCTGGCTTCAGAATTCTCTCCAAGATAATCATCAATATTCCTCAAGGTGTCTACTGGAAATGTCTTCAACAAATCAATCATGGTTCGCTCATCCTCCTCCCTGGTTGAAGCTGTAATTTCAAATAACGAGATAAAGATTGCAAAGCGGAACTAATCCAGAAGAAAATGAATGATTTATGATTTAACTATGACCTATAACTTTTAATTCTTAATGACTCAGCTTACCATCAACTGAACCTTCACGGGAAGCTCGTTTACATGCTTTCAGAGCATCAGTTAAATTTTGATCCGACATCTTCCTGACCCATTTCACAACCCAGACCCTCCAGCTATCATTGTTCCACTGAAAAGACAGAATTGATTAGTCAAACACAATAATCAACAAAATAATAACAAAGGCTCAAATGCCATGATTTACAATTGATGATAAACTCCAGTCATAGTCAGTATTACAAATACAATTAACTCACATTTTCAACTGCCCCTAAATTTTTAAACTCGTCCATGATGACAACCGACAACTGGCTCCCCTTTTCCATACCTCCTCCTTTTTTGGTATTGGTTCCTTCCTGTCGACAACACTGGCTGGCTGGATAATCACACCACCTTCAGTTGATAGTTTTACAGTCAATGAGTTAGCAGTTGACATTCAATTCCCTAAAACCTTAGCTTATCCACTCCACTCTCCAAAAACGACTTACTCATTAAGCAACAAGTAACATTCAACACTATTTAAAATGACCACAACACTTGAGCGTTCGTCATTAAGTGACTGTGACAAATGACTCCAAGTGAAACGACAATACACTGTCAAGTCGTCGCCGTATTTGCTGAAGCCACTAATTACTAATTAATCACCTTGAGTTGAGTATTAAGTTGTAAGTGGGTCATGATAAAAATGCTCAAAGAAGTAATTGTTATAGAAAACAATTGAATTGT
This sequence comes from Orchesella flavescens, assembly GCA_964034955.1. NCBI lineage: Eukaryota > Metazoa > Arthropoda > Collembola > Entomobryomorpha > Orchesellidae > Orchesella > Orchesella flavescens. The sequence goes on along the minus strand of OZ035954.1, from coordinate 38,871,961 downwards.
TTATATCAACTTTATTTGATGTCTGTGCGACACGATCGTCCTCGTCAGTACAACAATATTGGCCTTGATGTAAAACAATAGAGAGATGTGGCAACATTTTCCCGCTTTCTTAAAATTCAAATTTGAAGACAAAGACTTTTCATTGTGGGCATGTTGGGACAATGTAGTTTGTTAATGATATGGTATTAATTTTTGTGTTCTTTTGCATGTACAATACTTATGAAGATTCAGACTGGTTATAGGAACTTGGGTCACGCGAATGAGGTCGTTTTGGAACATCTCTTAATAACTTTTCGTTGGTGTGTGAAGTTGTTTTGGTTGGTGATTTTAACAACTTGTGTATGAACTTAAAGTTGTCCCTTATAAATTTATCCAGTATCCAAATCATGCAATATCCCACTTGACCTTTAGTTATTTTATACTGTTGACCATTCACTTGAATCTGTTAATGATTGTAAAAAACTTTTTAAAAAACAACTGATTTTGGGTTGCTGTGATACTCGATAAAATATTTTAAGTATGTATTAAGTTAATGCAGGATAATTAATTTTTTTACTGATTAATTTTCGTTCTCTATATTTATTGTAATTTCAATTAGTGCTCTACATCATAACTTTAAAATTGTGAGACTATATCTAATTAACGTTACTACCCCATTTTGTATTCTGTTGAAAACTAAAGTGATGTCATGTCAGAGGAATATTCTGTGGTTGAAAGTGGCTTTTACTTCGCCTTTCTTAATCCATCCCCATCGGAGCTGGAGTCAGCGTTGAAAGGAGAAGTGGGACTTGTTCAAAGGCGGAGAGACACTAGAAATTCTGCCCGGATTATTGAAGACAACTCCTTCACCGAAAATGACGCTGGTGGAGGGGGACGTGGTGATTGCTCAACGAGAGTGGTTAAGATGAAATGCTCCGTATCAAGAAGGACTTCTCCGGACGTAGCTGATGTGGATCCAATGATCCATGATGAAATAAAGCAGAACACCACCAAGCTCTTGAATAGATTCTGTTTCCTAAACAAGGTTTTTGGATTTCCACAAAAAGGGGATGGTGACTTGGGTCGCCAACATGCTGGGGATGGGGGTAAGAAACAAAAGAAAGCTCGGCCATCTGCTGACGATCCTTCTCAAGGTGGTAGCGGTTCGAAAGAGCAACCAGATCAAAGCGGAGGTGACAAGCCAAAGAAAAGGACTAGCCATGGAGGAGGTGGCGGTGGGAAGCGTCCTCGCTATTCGTCTTCGTCTAGTAGGAATGAAACGCGTTCTGAAAAAAGCACTGATTCCTCTTCAACTTTACTTGAAGTCTCGACCTCCGCTGCTTCAGTAACAGCAACACGACAACCGCACAAGAAGAAACGAATGCCAACAACCAAACCAAAAAGAGAGTCGGAAGCCACGAAGAAAGCCAGAACTTCTCTTGCTGATATGGATAGTGGAAGTGAGAAGCTGGAAAACCTTGAGAAAGTGTTCCAAGTTGTTCCTCCAGGCGTGGAATAGAAGATTTCAGCCATAAAGAAAGAGAAAGGAAAGAGGATATCATCGGGAAGGTCATCACTCGGGAGAACTGGATCCCTAACAAATATCTCGCTCAGCTTTACCGACCCTGATCAACCAAACTCAATTAAAAAGAAAAATGAGATCAATGCCGTTGCCGTTGCCCCACGAAAGATCACCAGGAACCAAACCCAGGATTCAAGAAGGATGAAGGGCAATAGAATAACTCCAAAGGCAGAAGCCTCTCTCCTCGCCAACCTTGAGGTCCGGGAACTCATCAAAAGAGAGCGAGGTCCCGAGTGGCTGGCTTGGACAAGTTCGGAAGATGAAGCAGATGATAAGGATGACGAGGAAAGGGAAAATGACAGGAAAGATTCGGTGGACACAACCAAAAAAGACAAACTTGTTCAACCCGACCTCTTGGCTTTCATGAAATCAACGCGGATTCTGCACACACTCAATTGGCTGATGGGACTAAATCCTTACACGTCAGAGGTACGGAGCAACCAATGCGTTTACGTCAAGTGGCAACCAAAGTCATGGGAGTATGTTGGGGTGTGTCTCAACGCCGGACTATTTTTCATGACGACCTTGGGAATATTGTCCTCTTTGATTATCATCTTCGGATATGGCAACAGCACAACCCAGTGAGTAGTGCGCTTCTCAGTCAACTTTAACCTTAATTTAATTTTTTGCAAAAATATTGTTTTATCCTCAGTCCAAACCAATCTAATTGAAACATTTTTGTTTAATAGTCAAGTTATAAAAGTTGAATTTGCCCATCATTTCCTTGAAGCCATGTTCCTTGCCCTGCTCGGCCTCTTCTTGACCGTGTGGTCCGTCTCCTGTATTCTCGAGCTGGGTGCTCACTACGCTGAATTCTATACCCGATTCAACCTCGCCATTTGCCTCACAAAGTATGATGTCACGGAAGGGATTCATCCCATGATCGTGCGTCACTTTACCACCGTTTTCATCTTTGAGTTGACCATTATCATCCTCTTCTTTGCGGGAAGAACGAAAACTAGTATTGTTCGAAGTGCAGCTGGTTTTATAGGCTTTACCATGCTGAGACCTTTCAATTTTGAGCTTCGGGAGTCAATATATTATCCATTCGCAGAGATTTTCGGGCTGGTTGTCTTCACCTACTTTTTTCTCAGCTTGAACGTGGTCCTCATCCAATTCACAGTTTATGCCAAGGCAATGGGAAATATGGCAAAGAGATTCAATCTTCGAATGGCCTACGCCTTTGGAAGCCTCGTGGAAAGATATAAGGATGGGACGGAGAAGAAGATCAAGAAGGCGATCCCGTTCAATAAGCTGTTTGCTGAGCATCAGATCATTGCGTCGTTGTATAGAAATTTGGGCCACGTGAATGCCATTGTTTTTGGAGCTCTTATCTTTTCCATGGTTTGTCAAATCGTGTTGGTGATGTGGCTCTGCTTTGATATTGCTTTGGAGACCCACCCACCTGGATTTGTAGGGGTGATTATTGAGAGGACGGGGAGTGTGGAGTTGGCAGTCCCAATTCAGCTTCAACTACTGGAGACTGAGAGGTTGATGAGGGCCGCGGTTATCTTTGCCATTACTTGGCTGACGTATTGGATCTTTGGTGGGGTTATGCATAATGCGGGTGATACGGTAAGAAATAGCGACAATCGTGTTTCAAGTTTTGCATCGAGTCAGTTGTAAAGTAGCTCAATATTGGGTTACAAATTATAAAGTTATAATAATAATAATCCTTTTTTAATGTAAATATAGTTGCACATTGGGATCGAGTTCATTCGTCGACATGGGCTGATTCGTTGTAAATCTTCGAAGGAGAGGAGATTTGTAAGACGTTTTTTATAAATATAAATATATGTACCAACATTTATATCCTGTTTTGCATATGATTTAATTTTACCCGTAAATAGATCTTGTCCATCATGAATTCCTTCAACCCTAAAAGTCCTTATTGGATTGGCCAAAGATTTCATTTCAACCGATCTTTTTTGCTGGGCGTAAGTTACTATATATTCAATAATTTTAAGAAAATGCAATTTTTCTAAAACTCAACGAAGTTAAGTGTACATATAGTTTCACCCTTTTTTATAGCTAATGAGTTTCGTAGTTGGAGCCTCAATGGTGACCGTAGCCTTTCGTCCCGACCGCATCAGTCTGGTATCCGTCGAGACCTGTGATGGGGATGGGCACTGTTCCGCTATCAAAGTGTTTAAAACTGCACAGAATCTCCTTTATGCAGGTTTAGATCCTTCTCCTCCACCTCCTCCAACTTCATCCAACACCCGACCACTTCCACCCATCCTACCTCCAATTGGAGCCGCCATAAACGGTCAACATCCTCCCAATCTGTTCCTGAAATTCTCTCCCTGTGACAGTGAAGGGATTTTTCCATGGAATTTATCACTCATCGCCCAAACCTGTCCTTCAAATTGGCCCTTCCTTTCCAATCTTCACTATACATTTCTCTACAAACCAATCACGACTTCTGACCCGATATCAAATCAATACAAATTCATTGGACGCATCAGGGAACCCTTCAAAGCACATGAGTATGAAGTTTACGATAAGTGCAGAAAGGCAACTGTTCCTGATTATAATATTCCATACACAAATCTTTTCGGAAGTCCACCCACCGGTCCTATTGTTGATTGCTTCGGTAAAGAAATGAAAGAAGAGGATTTTGATGACTGTGGAAATCTCCCGTTTACAACACGAGATCAAACACATTTGACGAAGGAAGCTGTGCTGAGAGCTGAGAGTACCGGGGATTTACCAGGAATCTTAGAGCAAAGCATTGTGTGCTGTTATGAATATCCAGGATATGAAAAGAGCGAGGAACAAGTAAAGACCTGCAGTACACCGAATCCAGAAACATTTCTGGAGGTATGTAAATTTGGAACGAAGAGTGGGAGACTCAAGGCAAATCCCCATTTGCTTCAACATAGCAATCGGATCTTTGGTAGAGTTGAGTATGAGAAGGGGGTCAAGGAAAACCCAAATTATTTACGGGATCATGAAGCCACCATCAAGGATTGTTTGTGTAAGCTCAAAGATCCACAACCTACAGTTGACTCAAAGGAAAGTTGCGCTTGCGTTGGATTATATTTAGTAAGAATAAACAAACTGCATTTTCTATCTGAAACCAAAACCAAGTTTTCTGAACTAAATGAGATGGTTTCAATATTTATTTTCACAGCTTCCATGCCTCCCTGGCTATTTCAAAGGAGTCAGTGTAGATTTCTTTAGTAAATGTGGTCCCGTGTTGGTTCCTCTCCTTTTCAAAACTAGTTCGGATCAAAGTATGGTCTTTTATGGAGAGCACACACGTTACAAGGATGATTGCACGGAGCCGGAATTCAGTGATATATTCAATCATGATGATTCTCTGACTTATTCTTCAAGCCCTTGTGGTTCCAATGTTGCATTGAGTTTAACGGACTGTGCTGGAGACCCAGTCGTTCTTGGGGACGTGAATATAGATGACTGTTCCAATTGGAGGATAGCTACTCCAAACTCAACTGGAAGGATGATTCCACCTCGGTTGTCAGTGAAAGTTTACAGCTATGATGGGAGTAAGAAGGAGATTGTGGACACGGAAAGCGATCGGGGGATATCCCTCTGCTGCTTCCAATATCTAGGCCAAGTCTTCCGAAATTCGGAACAGGATAAGTATTGCAATGCCCCAAACGTTGGGGTAATGAACAAGGATAAGTGGTGCAAACCAGTAGTTGCTGCTGCGAACAATGGAATAAGGCAGCTAAAAGGTGGATTCAGTAAGGAAAAAAATGAGCAGCTACAAAAGAAACTGGAGCTAACTGTGAGATATCATGGAAAAAGTGGGAGACCTTCCTGGTTGGATACTCTGGAAGTTAATGAAAAGTGGGCAAAGTGTATCTGCCCAGATAAAATCGAGGGATTTACTGAGACCCAATATGAACAAGCGAGACTAAAGGAGTGCAAGCCTCTCATTGCAGTGAGTTTCAATATCAAATCCATTGAAATTAAGTAATCAAGGTTTTGTTGAAATCTGGAACAGCCTTGTTTTCATTTGTTTGTAGACACCTCAGCAATTGTCTTCTGCAGGTGTTATTAATCCCTTTCCACATTGCAACCATTCATGGCATTCACCTTCCATTCCCAAAATCATAACGCCTGCTGTATTCATCATTGAACATGACATTTGGGAGATGCCAGACCGCTTCACGAAAGAAGGAAGTTCTGAAACCAGTTCTTGCTTGGAGGATTCCAGTTACAAGCAAATGTACACCGAGTTTACGAAAGCCCAACTATACGACTTTCATCTCAACCCAATAAAACCCGGGTGGTACCCGGATAATTGTGGGAGTCTTCCTATTCCCACACCCCCTGCTGGATCAACTAGTGGCGCTCTAGTTCCACCCACGATGGAGTTGATTGCTGTGAACCAAATCCCCGGTGGAGCATTCCCATCGAGTGACGAAAGATTCTTCTGCTGCTTCAAGTATGCCATCAGCACTGATGAGCAACTGAGGGTATGCAACATGCCGGAAGAGAGTGCTCTGGAAGACTGTGATAATTTTGATGGGACTGGCGGTGATTTGACAGAATATTTGGACGCGCTGAAATGGAAACGGGGAGCCGGTGGTGGTAGGGATGACCTCGCTTCTGATGTTCCTTTTAGCGATCCAATAAGGAAACTATGGACAAGTTGCTTGTGCCAACAGAAAGAAAGTGACTGCATGAAGGTGAACCCAACCACTACTACAACTCTTCCCCCCATCAACTGCCCTATAACTGAGACACCCGACGAAGCTAAGTTCTTCAGCAAATGCAAGGTTCCTGACAAAACGGGAGGGTGGAAAAACTTGGATAGCATCTACTACCCGGCCACTTTCCAGCTTGATGACAAAAGAAACTTCAAAGAATTCATGATTGGGATGGGATCTAAACCATGGAGCACTTGTCAACGAACTTCTCAAGTCCCTATCGGAACAGCCATTATATATAACAGAAATAAGCCCGTCTACGACTGTAAGATGAATAGTTACATCGTGGGTGAAACGTTTTATGTAGATGAATGCAGCAACCCCATTTTTGTTAAGGCTGGTTCTCTCAATACCATACGTGTTGTGCTTGGAACTAACAAGGATAAGAAAACTATTGTCAACTGCTGTGTTGAATACCAAGTCCCCTCACTTTCACCTTCCCAATGGTCCCAACAAACTCATGTAAACAACAAGCCCAGCTATGCAGTCAGCTTTGAATGCAAAAACAAAATGGATGCCTTCCGAATGTCAATTATTGACCTCTATCACACAAAATATAACTCTCTAGCATCTGCACCGAGTAAACAACGGGAGTTTGAAAGTAGTAATTCCACTGTGGGATGCTTTTGTAGTGGTTTAAAATTTGTCAAAGATAAGTATCCACCTGTCCAGGGAGGGTTGAATGCAAAGAATTGCAATAAATATTTTGCTGGGTTTGAGTAAAACTTTCCAAGCTCTGGTCTGCTCCCTGGCTAATTCCAATTTTAATAAGTGTTAAAAGCATGAAAACAAATATTTGTAACTGTATCGTTGTATAAGTGTGCCTAGTTTACTCATCGAGTCGTCAATGTCTGGTTTATTTTCGATGTAAATAATTATAAATTATTGTATATAAGAATTAGACAAATATAGGTAGTGAGTTTGGTACAATAAAAGTTTGATCTTGATCACAAAATGAATCGTCTTTGTTTAAGAACTGAATTATTATCATTATCTGAATCTTAAAATCATAAGCTTTCACCAAACGCAACATAAACAAAGTCATTTAGTTGAAATTCATGCTTCCAACATTTTGTTTTAAAGTAATTAAAATCGAAATCCAATATACGAAACAAATTGATTTTGTCCGCCAACAATTTAAAAAAAATATTTTCGACCACACACACGTTCCGTTTAAAGCATCATATCTCAAAGCTCTTACAAATTGCAACCAACATCAATCAATAAACTGTAATTTAACAAAAAGCAATTTACCTCCACGCGCAGCGTTTAAGATTGGATTTACTCTCAAGACATAACCAATATCAGTCAGCCACGATTTCACCAGACACTATCTATTAAATGTTTTAAATTCTCACAAAAATTGGAGTATAGTTATACACCACCACACTATCAATGTATTGAGTACGAGGTCCGACGGTCCGAGGTCTACATTTAAAATGCTTTCTGACTTACAAAAGTCGACTTTTGAGGCCTTACAATTTGGTTTTGGCTACTTGTGCCCTCTTCCAGTGGAATGGCACTTGGAGAGGTCACAACTTGTTATTCAGGGCGGCAGAGCTGGGGGACCGCGGTTCAAAATCGGACCGCGGTCTTTCGGTTCAGGTCTCGGTTCTGAACCGAGACCTGAACCGAAGACCGAAAAATATTTTGAAAGAACCGAAGACCTGAACCGCGAACCGAAAGGTTTTTATAAAAGAACCGAAGACCTGAACCGAGAACCGAAAGGTCTTTGCAAAAGAACCGAAGACCTGAACCGAGAACCGCAAGATTTTTTCAAAAGAACCGAGAACCTGAACCGAAGACCGAACAGGTCTAGGATTTGAGTTACAAAGTTAATACATTGCACAGGTTCATTGCGTACTTACTTTTTTACACTTTACGTCAAGTTAAGTATGAGCTAAATATGAATTAGGGTCTCAGTTTTAGTAATCTTTACTTCATTGTTGACAATTTTCCAATTTTCTGTTGCATTTTTTGTTGTTTTTCATCTTAAAACTTGAATTAACCATTTTATGTTTTCATTACCGAAAGAACCGAAGACCTGAACCGAGAACCGAATTTTTTTTATGAAAGAACCGAAGACCTGAACCGAGAACCGATTTTTTTTGTAAAAGAACCGAGGACCTGAACCGAGAACCGAAAGGTCTTTGCAAAAGAACCGAAGACCTGAACCGAGAACCGAAAGGTTTTTGAAAAGAACCGAAGACCTGAACCGAGAACCGAAAGGTCTTTGTAAAAGAACCGAAGACCTGAACCGAGACCGACAAGTAGGTCGGTTCCCCAGCTCTGCAGGGCGGATACAATAAACGCTGGTCATTTTTCATAGTCATGATGATTTTAGATGTGGTCCTAACCCTCGCATGTTTTTACGTTGTGCTCAGCCATTTTCTAATTCAACATCGGGCAAACTACGACATTTTTACTATTGCGATACACCTCGTTTGTGGAATCGCTGCGTTAAGCGCCTTCCTCTGGCCATATGTTTTTTATCAGGAGAGCAGCACTATTCCAGGGCTCAACCAGCTTCTCATCTTGACCCATCGTTTGCATTCAGGTAGAAAATTGCCTATGTACATAAAATTAATTAATCCAACCTTATTTTTTGACAGTTACAAATACATCCCAAGTGTGATTGTATTCTAATGTTTTGTAGAAATGAACATTCCCTCAAAAGCACTTCGCGTTGACCAGCTCATGTTCACTACCGTCATTTTAGCAAGCTTCTCCCCAATTGGTATCTGCATTTGCGGACCGTTTTTCAATTTGGACGCATTTTATTTCATCTTCGAAGACATTTTACCTGATGCAAAGTATCGGGAGAGGAACACAATTTTCTTGATTTATTTCATTAGAACCTTGTTACTTGCTGGTTGTTGCGAAACTGCGAGAACTTTAGTTACCGTCGGCCTCTCTTTAATCATTTTGGTTAACAACGCTCTCAAATATTTAAGAGCACTCTTGTCAGAACGGATGGGTTTCCTGTTCTTCCCTCGCCATTACAAACGCTTCTTAATTTTAGCTAGTCTTGTTGACCGAGGAATTGGAAGATGGATATGTTTAGCTGGAACTTCACTTGTATTATCAGTAATCCTTTTGATTTGGATTGCCATCAGAGGCTCCGAAAATGTCCCCATCATTTTATACTTTACTTCATTATTTTTCGGTGTTTGTATCCTTCTCATCTTCATTGTTGCGATGAGCATGGTTTCAAATGTTTCCGAACTTTCTAGGAAAGCTGTTAAAAATTGTGAATGGCAAGTGCGTTATTATCATAAAAAGATACGGGTGAGCTACAAAGTTAAAATTTTGCAGTTGGAAGTGAAATCTTTAAAAACTTATCGACCTCCTTTTGGAACTTTTATGAGGATCGATAAACAGTTTTTTCGAATGTGTTTGCACTATTTTACCGATAAGCTGCTGAGTTCTTTACTGATATTTTAGTTGAAAGAATATCCCAAATATATTAAAGTAGATACATATTGAAAATTAAAAACAGGTCAATTTATTGCCAATATGTCCCAGACGACTTATTTCCAATGAGCAAGGCATTATTTTCATTATATTTTAACTGTTCTTCTTTATTTATTAAATACTCATTACATGTTAGAGTTGTAAAGATTTCTTCGTTTTAGTATATGTTTAAATAATATTAATATTATTCTTGTACAGTCTTTTTGGCTATATTTTAAGTTAAACTATATTTATAGTAACCTAGAAAAAATGGACTTCATTGTCATTCCAAGCATGGTTTATCTACAAACCAAATAGTTAATAAAATTAACAAATAAGAATTGTTAGCGAAAGCCAAGAAATACGAAATCTCATTTCCTTCAATATGTGAGGAATACAATAGGTCACAGACTGAAATCATAATTTTTATTTCATTGCATTTCTTACATATGTAAGACTTCTTATTTCTTGCCTTTCGTTAACAATTTTTATTGGTTTCTTTTATTTTATTTTTTTAATTTGAAACCATTTATTGGCATATTTATATGAAATTCCAATAAAACTACGCAATTCAGCGTGTCAAATAATCTCTATACACTAATTTGAGAAAAAATCGGTCAACATTTCCAGAGATATATAATTGATTTGTGATTCCAACTACCGTACGGCATACATCTTACAAGGGAACGTCTTTAACTACAGTCTGCGTTCAGACAAACCAAATTTCGATTCTGGGGTAATTCTTTTTTGCTGAAATTAGTTTGCTGGAAAACTAAACTTTTAAATTCACATGTTATATTTAAATGGAGCAATTTTAAAACGCTTTGTGTTACATTTCTGCTCCGCAGATCCGATATGTTTTTGGGGATATCGTCTACTATTTTAGTAAAATATTTTATTCGAACACTACTTTGAGTGTAAAACTTAAGCTTAAAGTAGTTTTGACCGTAACTTATTTTCCATGGCCATTTGCCATACCTACTACGGCTTCTATAAATTTTAAAGTTTAGTTTTACAGCAAACTGATTTCAGAATCGTTTGCAGTGTATAAAATTACCACAGAAATTATGTTTGGTTTGTCTTAACTCAGACTCCAGTTGAAAACGTTTCCTTGTAAGTAATTAAAGTCGCATTCCAATTTACAAAATAAATTGATTTTACTCGCTAGCAATTTAAAAAAAACTATTTTCGACCACACCCACGCTAGGTTTAAACAACTTATCTCAAAACTCGTACAAACCACCACCAACATCAATCAATAAACTGTAATTTAACAAAAAGCAATTAACCCCTGACATTTAAGATTGGATTTACTCTCAACACATAACCAATATCAGTCGCTCACGTTTTCACCAGACACTATCTATTAAATGTTATAAATTCTTACAAATAATTGGAGTAGAGTCCTACACCACCACGCTATCAATTATTGAGTACGAGGTCCGCGGTCTACATTTAAAATGCTTTCTGACTTGCAAAAGTCAGCTTTTGAAGCCTTACAATTTGGTTTTGGCTACTTGTACCCTCTTCCAGTGGAATGGGACTTGAAAAGGTCACAACTAGTTATTCACAGCGGATTCAATAAACGCTGGTCATTTTTCATAGTCATGATGTTTTTGGATGTAGTCCTTACCCTCGCATGTTTTTACGTTGTGCTCAGCCATTTTCTAATTCAACATCGGACAAACTACGACATTTTTACAATTGCGATGCACCTCGTCTGTGGAATTGCTGCGTTAAGCGCTTTCCTCTTTCCATACGTTTTTTATCAGGAGAGTAGCGTTATTCAAGGGCTTAACCAGCTTATGATCTTGACCCATCGTCTCTATTCAGGTAAAATTATTTAATCCAACTTTTATTTTTTGGCAGTTATAAACAAATCTCAAGTGTGACTGTGATGCTTTGTAGAACTGAACATTCCCTCTAAAGAACTTCGCGTTGACCAGCTCCTGCTCCCTACCGTCATCTCAGCAAGCTTCTCCCCAATTAATATCTGCATTGGCGGACCGTTTTTCAATTTGGACGCATTTTACTTCATCTTCGAAGATATTTTACCTGATGCAAAGTATCGGGAGAGGAACACAATTTTCTTGATTTATTTCATTAGAACTTTGTTACTTGCTGGTTGTTGTGAAACCGCGAGAACTTTAGTTACAGTCGGGCTCTCTTTAATTATTTTGGTTAATAACGCTCTCAAATATTTAAGAGCACTCTTGTCAGAACGAATGGGCTTCCTGTTCTTCCCTCAGCATTACAAACGCTTCTTAATTTTAGCTAGTCTTGTTGACCGAGGAATTGGAAGGTGGATTTGTTTAGCTGGAACTGCTGGAGTTTTAGCAGTAATCCTTTTGATTTGGCTTGCAATCAGAGGCTCCAAAAACGTCCCCATCATCTTCTACATTGCTTCATTGTTTTTCGGTGTTTGTATCCTTCTCACCTTCATTGTTGCGATGAGCATGATTGCAAGTGTTGCCGAACTTTCTAGGAAAGCTGTTAAAAGGTGTGCATGGCAAGTGCGTTTTTACCATAAAAAGAGAGGGGTGGGCCACAAAATTAAAATTTTGCAGTTGGAAGTGAAATCTTTAAAAACTTATCGACCTCCTTTTGGAACTTTTATGAGGATTGATAAACGTTTTTTTCGCATGTGTTTGTATTATTTTACTGATAAACTGTTAACTTCCCTACTGATATTTTAGCTAAAAGAAAATCCTGATTGTAATAAAGCGGATATATATGTGTCAGGCTCCGGAACTTCCATCCACTTCTCATTTGGCTGTCCATGTATTTTTTTGACAAAGAATTTAACATGGACAGCACAGCAGAAGGCGGAGTTTCGTTTTACAAGGGACTATTCAAAAAATACAAAAGGATTTCAAAAATTTGAAATCACAGAAAATGGCTGAAACTTATAACACAAGCATAAAACAGATTGCAATAAGTATATGTACTTTAAAAATCGAAATTTTGAGTCACTGATTAATAATCAGTGACGATTTCGAAAACTTGAAAATTCTCAGAATGTGGTGAAACTCATCCTATAAGCATAAAACACACTGCCAAACAATGTATGCTGCTTTAAAAATCAAAATTTTGAGTCACTGATTAATTTTTTGAAATAGTCACTGATTGCTAATCAGTGACTACTTATTTCGATATTTAAAGCAGCATACATTGTTTGGCAATGTGTTTTATGCTTACAGTATGAGTTTCACCACATTCTGAGAATTTTCAAGTTTTCGAAATCGTCACTGATTATTAATCAGTGACTCAAAATTTCGATTTTTAAAGTACATATACTTATTGCAATCTGTTTTATGCTTGTGTTATAAGTTTCAGCCATTTTCTTTGATTTCGAAATCCTATCGTCCTTTTTGAATAGTCCCTTGTAAAACAAAGCTCCGCCTTCTGCTGTGCTGTCCATGTTAAATTCTTTGTCAAAAAAATACATGGACAGCCAAATGAGAAGTGGATGGAAGTTCCGGAGCCTGACACATATTAAAAATTAAAAAGACGTCAATTTATTTTCCAAAATGTCCCAGGCTACGTATTTTCATTATATGTAAATTCTTCTTCTTTATTTACTAAATACTCATTACATGTTACATTACATGAGTTGTAAAGATTTCTTCGTTTTAGTAGACGTTTACATAATATTAATATTATTTTCATACAGTCTTTGTTGTTATATTCCAAGTTTAACTATATTTATAGTATCCCAGAAAAATTAGACTCTTTATTGTCATTTCAAATTTTAATCATGTTTTAACTCTTTAAGGTAGTGTCTGCCTGGGTTCTTGACACAGGTCGTCAAGTGCAGCAAGTATTTATGCTCCGTAAAATATCGTCTCTCACAGTGTACACATTGATACGGCTTTCGAATATGTGGTGGTGGCCGTGGATATCCTTGTACAACACGAGACGTGTAAATGCGTTGAGGTTGAGAAGTTCCTTGTGTAGCAACGAAATGTTTGCAAGTGTCGGCCTGATCATTGCCACTGGAGTCCTTTCTGATACTGAAAAAGTAGAGTAGAACAAAAGAAAGACATGAATTCAAGTTATTCCTCATGCTAAGCGCTACCATCGCCAACTGCTGACTGCATATCAGCTTGGCATTTGAAGGAATGGGTACTTTGAACGACATATGATAAAAAACAAGCCAACTTACGTTCCAGGATCAGAGATCATCATTGGACCACTCTGAGGTGATGTAGAAGGACCAGGAGACTCCAACTTCACTTTCAACTGAGTGTCCATCCCCTCCCCCTCTCCAATAGAATCACTTGAGTGCAGAGCGTCCATCGTTGAACTTGCTCGCCCCTTCGTCACTAGAGTGCTTAGAGAAGCAGGGGCAGTTGATTCTGATATTAGGGAAGTCTTCAGTAATTGATAGATTTGTTCATCACTTAACACTACTTTACGCAGCAACTCAACTACTTCACTTCCGTTTGGAGGAATATCAGCAATATCGTCTGATTGGATAGCACCAGTAGTGACCCATTGCTTCCTTGCTTCTTCATGCGTCGCCAGATACTTTCCAGTCGACTCCAAAACAGTTTTAGCTGGACACTCTTTGAGCAATTGGTACACCATCTTTTTGTACAACTCAAGGGTTGCCCCTGCAAATCACAAAACAAACAGCCAAACCATATACGATATTTATAATCAATCATGCAAGTGATAACCAATAATAACCAACAATACAATTATAAACTTATCCTTACGCCCAGGGTTTCGATCACAAGCCGATAGCAACAAGTTTTTAAGTGGCATTTCCTCCACCCATTTAGCATCACAGGCATTGCCTTCCAGCTGAAACCACAAGAAATGACAAGTGAACATACTTAAGTTAATCATTCAATCAAATCTGTGTACAATACAATGTAATGACAAATACAAAAACGTAATCCATTCACTTTAAACAATCAAAAACTCCATATCACTTTCAAATTTAGATTTAAAAACTCACATTGTTAACCAGTTGGTTAAAATCCATCTTGGACATGGAACTTTTCCTGTCCTCGTTCAACTGATGATATAATTATTGAAAATGAGACCAACGATCAACACTGAGTAATTATTGACGAATGAAAGACAAATTAAAAATAAAAGCTAGAGTAAATCAGGCAAACTTGTTTGGTTTAATTAATCAACTCACACACAATTGACAGAATGGTTTGACCTTTCTGGAACGCCGTGGTACAATGCTTTTGTGGGAGTGTAGGTGGCGAAGTTATTTTATGAATTTAAACGTTGTCAGTTTAATTAGAGGTGGTAAAATGATGTTGATGTTGCTGCTTCAGCAAGAGTACACGTTATGTTATGTATATGGAATAAAGGGAAGGCATGGTACAAGAAGATAAGGAATTGAAAAGTATGGAATTTATTTTTAGTCAATTTGGGGCAAAGTGAAACTTCCAAAGGAAATTGGCCAGAATGCATGGCAGCAATTGAGTGAGTATTGAGAGCGTTGAGTGGCCGTTCTTGCGGATATTTATAGTGAAATATTGTACATACATACGCCAAGTATATAGGTTTAGAACGAAGAGTTATGCATTATAGCGAACATGAACATGGAACAGAATGTAAATCATAAAAAAGTGAAACAGTCACAGGGATTTCCTGCATCAATTATTATAAGAAGATCCATCAAACTTTCATACTTACATAGTAAATTAGAACTCAAATTACAAAAGGTCAGAAACACAGATTATTCTCTCTCAATATTTTGAGACATTGTCGTAATACGAGAAAAAACATTAACATAGTTGTCCGTAGGAAACACTTTCTTTCCATCAATCAACTGAGCTCATTTACTAAAACTTGAATGAAAGAGGTGCAAAATGTAAAACAACATAAGATGGAGCGACGGGAGCTAGAAGTAGTAGATTATTTCTCAGACGACGTCAAATTAAATCACCAGATTGCTAGCCGTGTTTATGTCCAATGTAGTGTCAAACCTTTACTTTCTCTCAGAATAAATACAATTCAAAGTAAATCATGAAATACTTGTGACCGAAATACTCGATAAAGTTCTTAAATCTTTTATAAATGATTTAAAAAATAAATTGATCATTCCGGTTAGTTTTGCGATAAGTTACCCACAAGTATTTGTGCTATTATTTTACCAAATTTGTGATTCGTGATGAGAGTAAACCAACATACGTGTTGGTTTACATCCCTGGTTTTCCTTGAGCTTGATTGATTGTCTGTATTTTAAACGGGACTTTTCATTCGAAGAAAAAAGCTGAGGTTATGACTATGATTATTTATGATTACACTTCAGAGATTTGAATGGGAAGGAGTTCCGGTACGCACTCAGCCACTTGTTAATAATCGAGAAATAGTGATTTAGATTTGAAGTAATTTATTTAAATGACCACAATATTACAATGAATTTGTTGATTATAGTTTGTTGTGCATAAAATATTAACAATAACGTGATATATAATTATTGCATTAATACAAGGTAGTATGTCATATATACTTATTTGATCTACATATTCATACACTCGCTCACTTAAAAGCTAGAAAACTACACTTATGAATTTATATAAAGGATATATTAATTTTTAAATTTTGTGACAAAGTAACTAAAACCCTTTCTAGCAACATAAATAAATCTTTTACTTAATGCAGCAACAAACATTTTTAACCCATGCCGAATATACTTCCATATAATCTTCCATCGCGCATAAATGTGTGTCATTAAGAAAGCGTGAATCTGCTTTCTAGCTTCTACCGCAAAACTCAAAATAGCCAAACCAAGTAGCCCCAAATGAATGTAGAATACGACAACAAGGTTATCCTCAGTTGAAATTCCCCTCCAGGAACTAGTTTCATTTCTTGCATTCCTCACAGTATCATTCCATGATGCAATTCGAAATTCCCATTTCTTCCAGAAGTGTGTAATACCAGATTGCAACATAGAATGGGTTCTCCTCGAGAATGCGTCTGCAGTCCATGATATTCAATCAAAATACCAATTTTCATAAAGTTGTCAATATGGTACCTTACTTACACTAATTCTCTTTTCCTCAATGCCACCCAATATTAACTTGAATTAGAGCTGCTCAACAATATTAAAGGCAACCACATAGATTTCTCTTTTGCACTGGCCAATTTGCTTCCTGAAGTAATCCAACTGTAACATTTCAAAAGCTTCACTTTCCGTGTTGGGTGAATGTACAATCTGTTGAAGCCTATTTTTAATATCCTTCAGATCGGTAGAAAAATGTTTTTTTAAATACAAAAATCCAAATGTGCTAAAGTTCCAGCCCATTAGATCTCTGATTGAAGGCATGTAACTAAGATTCCAACCAATGTAACTTTGTAATTCTTGATAGACCTGGGATCGTGAGTAAATTGTAAAATTTTCATCAAATATTTCCTCAAATCTTTCAAGTTTTTTTGGTGTAAGGTGTGCCGTGAGTCGGTTTATATTATCTCCTTGGTAGAAATATGTGATGACGATCCCAACCAAAATCCAGCATCAGTTATCAATCTCAGCCTTTGGATTCCTGGCGCTCCTTGTCCAAGCAATATATTATACACGAACATGGAATGATACCAATTCAAATGGTTTTGTTTAGATCTCACGTGTAGCTTAAGCCATAAAACAGCACTTGAAACCCCAAAACAGATTATGCACAACCAGGTGTATAAATCAAAGGCAGAAATGTAGCCAAGTAGCGACAAAAATTAGGTTTCTCGAAGGGGGCGCGGGTAACGAAATTCATGAACAGGTCATCATTCGTGTAGCTATACATTCTTGGATCAATAGCAGGGTCTCTTAAATATTTCCAATTCTGAATTGAGATCCAGTTCATCAGAAATCCTCAGATTGAAAGCACTTATATAATTGTATGTGGAAAACCAATAAATTAACAGCTTCCTAAGAACTGTAAAAGGTTGAGCCCTGGTAAAGTTGAAATACTCTTTCAGCAAGGTATGGTTTTCCGCATACTAGGACATCCGTTTAAAGTTATGATGTAATTTCTTGTGAAATTAATTAATTAAATAATATGTTCCATTAAAAAATAATAGTTCTACACTTACAATCCCTACGCACGTATCACGTATCACCTATTGTCACTAGCAAATCGGTTATCTAACAGGTTTGTGTACTCACTTAACCACTTTTCTAGAATCGTCCATTTTTACTTCACAATTTTGCAAAAACAAAGACGATTTTCTCCTTCAGCTAATGCTTTCTCTCTCATCTGCATTGATTATGTCATTTTCTCCAGGTACTTTGAATTCATGAATGGTATTTAATTTCATACTGCTTATTCAAATATTTTGGATAATATGTGATGGTAGTGGTTTGAGCTTTTCGTAAGCACAAAGGTTCGAATAGGGACAAATATAACGCGTCATATATAAATGCGATATCAGCACCATACCTATATGTGAAATGCGCATCATACTAAAGTTGTACCTTTCATAGGAAATATGTAACATTTAATTAGAAATCTTCCAACCATATACAGGATATCGTCACATACATAATTTTCAAAGATTACGGATAAAAATTTCAACCTTAAAAGTTTTAAATAGTTACATAACCAATTCCAAAAAATATTTAAACAAAAACAATAAGTTTATTTGAATATCGTCGAATGAGATAAGAGAACCATATGTTTTCATAAGTATTCTCTCCAGTCTCCTGGCACAGAGATTCTCTCCAGTTATTACAGATCATTTCAACATTTCACAATATGCATATAACTTTGAATATGTTCTGGTATACTTTTCAATATCTACTACTTAATGTGTTTTTTTGTTACACTTGTTGCTGGTGCTTTGTAGTCTATGAGCTATCCCCTCAGACCAACCTGATCATTTATCCTAATATTCAGTTATAAAATAAACAAAATCTTGTGCTTGACATTCATATTTCCTCGTAAGTAGTATTACTGTGACATGGAACTCTTATGTATACCTACGGAGTTAGTTAATTGAATCAAACAAATGTCAGATAAACGTTCTTTCTTGATAGCTGCTGAGAAGGATTACAAATGTCGATTGTCTCTTACATTTCAACTATCAATAAATCGAATTGAATTAATAAGAGCCCTACATTAGCTTCTCTGACTTCGTTGGGTTGGTTGCATTGAATTGCATAGGAGGAGTTATTCATTTAGTATTAAGTTGAATGTCAATCGTATATGCATTCTATACCATTCATTCATTAAATGATAAGTAAAATAATTAATTGTTTATAATTTAAATAGGATACTTAACTCATTAACTGGCTGTGAACAACAATATCGTAACGGTTGGAATTTTTAAGTTAGAGTTATACCCAAAAGAGATTGGAAATTATAACAATGTTATCTTGATAAGGCTCAAACTGCAGAGATGCATACACGATTTCGTCAATATATTATACCTTCAATAACATGAACGAAACGTGAAATACATACGAAAAGCATAAATATAGAGTTGCATGCGTGCTTTCCCATGGTTTTGTTTAATAAAGGTACAATTACGTAGGCATTAATATTCTTAGCACCTTGTAAAAGCTTTATCTTATATAGGATCAAATGCGACAGAGACGGACAGCCAAGTAACTGCAGTATGTGTTATTCACCATACAACCTATGAAGTAGCCTAAAAATATCTTCTAGTGTACATAATTATATGTTAAATCAATTACCATAAAAAAGTACAACAAAAATATCATCTAATAAAAGGTTGTCCTTTTCATTTGTTTATGTGGTACCTATCTAATAAAAGGTACAGAAATACTATGTGCTGGTATCTCATTTTCATATGGTGTACGGAGGTAGTTTTTAAGTACACGTTTAAATGGATGCCGTTCGAATAACACCTGCATAATTATAGATGATGGAGACTTCTTATTACTCAAACGAACAAAAAAAATATAAGTGTTGGAATTTGCATGAGTTGAAGGTTACCCGTTGCCCTTTCTGGGTCGGAATAGAGAAGGGAGTATAAATAGGCTGACCATTCCTTCAAGTTGTCATTCATACTTGAGCTCTGGCACAGGTAAAATCGAATTACTGAAAGCTCTCTCTTTACATACTGCTTATCAAAAGTTTTTGGAGACTTATATTTCTGATCGATTTCCACTTATATCTTGTTTTTCTTCGAACTACTAAGTTCCCACAGTGAGTCTAGAAATGGCGACTTTCAATTCTTCGACCACTGCTCAAATAGAAGTGCCAAATGTGGACTTTGGCCTTTTCGACCAACCTTACACATTGGTGGATTCGTCTCTAGAAGAGAAGCACCCATTCAACAGCCTATTTCGAATTAGCAACTGCGGTGGAGGGGTTGAACTGGTGGAGGGGATAACGTTGTACGGGATTTTGCTAAGGAGGACTCATTCTATTCTTTCCGCCTCGATGAAACTATCAGTCAAGCTCGAGGGAACGCTCATGCAAAGTTTCCAAACACAGTAATCGGAACATACTATTTATGCGGATACAGAGCACAGACCTGCCGTTACTGTAACTTTTTCTCTCTCTGAGAGAATCAAACGATCGTTTTCCCTTGTTGATTGTAAAAAATGAAATACTCATCTCACGAAATAGGTTTTTTAAAACGTTTATTTTTGGATGCAAATTTGATAACGTTTTGACTTAAGCAAATATTTTGCAATATTTTGAGTCTCACTCAATGTGTGTATTGTGTATTATTTTGATTTTGACGTTTTTCTAGATAGCGTCTGTGTTCATTTAACCGTTGCTTGAAGAAAATTGTGTTGAGTGCGGGGGGAATATGTGTACCATCAAACTAAGTATTATCAACGGGAAGGACGCAATGGCAATGCGATGATGATGGGAAAGACGAGAACCCACAAAAATCTTTTACTTTTGTATTTGCTTGGACTTTTCTCCACAACGTGCTTGCTATCACTCTGCTACCTGCACTAAAATATTTAATTTCATGTAAAAACTTAAATTTATCATCCAAAGACTGATTCCAGCAATAAATTATTAAATATAATTGACGTTTCTGGTGAAAACAACAACAAATTGAGATGGAATTATATTATTTATATTAATTAGTATGAGCGATATTGTAGAGAGTAATCACTGTAAAGGTGATACATGATACATGACTGATACATGAAACCCTCAAAATAAAGTACTATCCACCTACCCTAATACAAAAATTTTACTTGCGATCAATAATTGTTGTTGAAAAAACTAAATCTTGATATTCACCTTTCAGTTTGTCTTACTTATGAGAAGGACTCCGTAAGTATCTGAAGCGAAAAACTCCGCCTTCAAAAGAAGAAGGTAAATTAGCTAACAGTCGAAGCTGAGAAGTTTGACGCTCCGCAAGCAAAGCGAGTTAAAATAGTAACAAAGGTTATTACTTACTAACCTTCTATTTTTTAGCAGTGTATTGTAAAAAATAATACTTTACTTTACTATACTGTAAAATTGTTAGGGTTAGAAGAACAATCTTATTACTGATTGATACCTGTAAACACTGAAATAAAATTTATCTATCTATCTATCTATATAAATTGGGTTTTAATAGTCAATACAGTGAATACAGTCACAAAATGTAACGCCATATATATATATCTACTTTATTACTATCATTCAATTTGATTCAATCATTAAATTTTCAAAGGTTCGATCTGAAGGATCACACCATGAATGGATTGAGAATGTGTGACATGAATGCAATAATACTTTGGAGAAGATGTCAAATGTCAAATACTCATTTATAGTCGACCTCTGTTCAGACGCTAGTCTGTTCTTCCACAGATGGACTTTTTACCTGCTCCCTAGAGCCAAAACGTGGAGTATAAGTATCCAGATGGTCCGAACCAAACAGAGAAGTTTATAAGCTACTCTCCGATTTGCAAAAGGATAATTTGGAAGCATATGTACGAAAGTTGAGCTGATTCCAAAGTCGCCACGCCGGATATTATTTTGGAGAATCGGAAGCGGAAGGATGGCTTATCAGTGAAATCAAAAGAACGCTCATTGATTATAAATGAGGACGCTATTCAATCTCAATACAATTCGTTGGTGACTCAGATAATGAAACTGATGATTACGTGCGATGCAAACAACATAACATCATATTAAAACTACAAGGACATGACTCCACTTTGTTGGAGGAGCTCATTATTCTCGGCGCCCATTACGACACCAGGATTACGGACGACAATGACCCGCCAGCGAAATTACCTGGAGCGGATGATAATGTGAGCGGCTGTGCCGTTCTTTTGGAGGCCCTGCGACTTCTTGTCGAATCCGGAATCCTGTTGAAGCACACGGTCGAGTTCCACTTTTACACCGCCAAAGAAATAGAACAACTAGGATTTTAGGATGTCGCTGCAAAATACGAAAAGGAGAAACTGAAAGTCAAAGGAATTCTCAATTTTGACAGGGTTGGGTATGGTAACACCATCGCTGTTTGACCGAAGAATATAAATGGTCCACTAACCGAATTTGTGAAGACATTGGTTAAGGAGTACACCCAGGATGTAGTGATAAGTGAAAATAATAAATGTACTCTGGCAGATCAATCTTCTTGGCATCAGAAGGGATATCCAGCGGCATACCTCGTTGAATCTGGCATAACTGTAAGATTAAGAATTTGGAAAATTAATGAATGTATAAGAAAATGTCCTATATCAAAAGCTTGAGTTCTTAAATAAATGGTGAATTTATTCTTCAAAAATGACATCCCTGAATCCCGTGAAACCTCAATGTAACATTTAAAACGAAAGAGGAGAATGATAGCGCACATGGTTCCAACAACGGAGCGAGGATATGTATGACCCTATTCGAGATATCTTTATTTCCACAGCCATAAATGCATCATGAAGGAAAGGCCTTATGAATATACACAAAATGCAGATGATCTGTTGTTTTACAATTTGCTCAGTTTATTGCAAGATAAATTTTTGTTGTAGTTTGTAAACATGTTATCATCAATTTTTGTAGCTAATAAGTTGCCGGAACGAGTCCATTCATTAATTTAAAAAATACAGTAGCCCACACCAGATTAATATGATCTCCATCTTCATCCTCTCAAATCCAGGGTTGGCAGCTGAATCTGATGGAACTTTAGGATCCCCCAACTCGATAACGAAAGCCACTGCCACCTTTGTGAATTCGTTGACCAGCTTAAAGTTGATAGTCTCAATTGTATCATTCTCAGTATGGCTGTAGGGCTGGAAATACAACAAAAAATGGTGGATAAATAATCTATTCGAACATTTTCTTAAACATTTATAAGTCTCCCAAAATTTAAAACATACTGTTTCCGGCACTTCAAGAATATGTGCCGCCGGATATCCCTTCTTGTGCCAAGAATGATGATCGCCGACGCAAACGAGTTTACAATTCGCGTCCTCTATCTGAACCCCCTCGGTGTACTCCTTAAGTAATATCTTCACAAATGCCGTGAGTGGTCCATCCGTATTCCTCGTCATATCCTGATTGAGGTCCACAAAAGCGATTTTGTTACCATATCCAGCCCTATCAAAATTGATCATTCCTTTGACCTTTAGATTCTCCTGTTTGTATTTTGCAGCAACATCCTGAGATCCAAATAGTCCTATCTCTTTGGCGGTGTAAAAATGAAACTCGACCGTGTGCTTCAACAGGATTCCGGAGTCGACAAGAAGTCGCAATGCCTCCAGAAGTATGGCACAGCCGCTCGCATTATCATCAGCTCCAGGATATTTCCCTTCTGGGTCGGTGCTCCCAGTGAAGTTGTCGTAATGGGCGCCGAGAATAATGAGCTCCTCCGACAAAGTGGAGTCATATCCATGTAGTTTCAATATAATGTTCTGCTGTTTGTATCGCACGTGATCAGCAGCTTCCTGGCGAGAGTCACCAACAAATTGGATTGAGATTGAGTTGGTTCCTCCTTTGTAATCCATGAGCTGTCTCTTGATTTCACTGATTAACCATCCTTCCGCTTCTGAATCGCCAAAATATTTTCTGCTGTCGCGACTGTGGAATGAGCTCAACTTTCGGATGTGGGCTTCCATATTATCCTTTTGCAATTTGGAGAGTAGCTTCAAAAGGGTATCTTTTTGGTTAGAATGATCCGGATACTCCACGTTTTGGCGACCTTCACCGCCAGTCATGGTAGTGTCCTCCCCTTCGCTTGTTACGTCAATATACCCATCTTTTTTGTCCATAAGTTGGTTAATCTCCTCGGGAGTCATCCATTTGGCTGGCTCCTTTAGATCATACTTGATGAGACGCTTTCCTTCCTCGGTTGATCCAAGGGCGATTGCAACGGAAATTAGAAGAATGCTCTTAAATGCCATTTTGGTTTCTGCTCCACTGATTTTGGAAAACTGGCTGTTTGCTTGACGTGATGAGTGATAGATACTACGAAAGGTTTTTATTTATTTTTTAAAATTTAATTGCATTTAAAAAAAAAAGTGATTCCACTAAATTTATGAAGCCACAGCAACCAAAGCTTTTTTTGCTACACCCCAATCACAGCACTACTGGTGTGGGCCTGAGGATACTTCAGGCACTTCTGTTGCTCTATCCAGTCTTCCAGTCTTCTCTGTCTTCTCCAAAGTATTATTTGGTATTCCAATTTGCATTGAGAATATATGAAGCAAACACTTTCCTTCAGCTTTTTACCTGTCACCTGTACGGAGAGTTGCAAAATTGCAAATTAATGGGGATTTATGTGAGCAACTAATTCGACAAATGTTTTCGAATTCATTCTGTGTTAAAAGTTTTACGATGACCTCAGCATGACCTACCGATCGTTTAAAGGTCGAAATGTCATAATTTTTAATTATTCAAAATTTTCAAATTTAAGTTTAATTTGCACAAGGTGCCGGTTCTACAGACTGTTGTTTGCGAACCCTGCGAGCTTTACAGTAGCAAATTGTGACGGTGATTGTACTACCATCACGATCACGATCACAGTACTTCATTTGGGAACGGTCCCTATAATGCCTGAATCAGGCCCCTCTTGCTGGCCCTGGCTTGAAATGCTCACTCATGTTCCGCATCTGAGTAATTGGGAAGATTTTGGTCTAGTACCATGTCCTTGTCACAGGATCGCGTTATGCGAGCTCTATTTCAACGAAGTTGTCTTAAGCTTGCTCTTAGTTTCGCTTGTCTTGTCAGTTAAGGTTGGTAGAAAGCTGGGAACCTGATCGATGAACTCATGACAATAGCATAGAGGTAGTCAACGCATTATCCAAAGCCAAGCCCAGCTCAAAGTAGAAGTTAGGCTGAAGGAACGAAAGTATGTGAGAGAGAGGGATAAAGTAAGTGGTAGAGTGGTAGTAGACGAAGAATTGGAATATTTATGCAGAGTGGAGTACAGACTGGTCCCTGTAATTGTAGCTAGTACATTCAGTGTACATCCTCTCACTGAGAAATTTAAAGTTTTTTTTTGAATGCTCTGGTTTTTAGTAAAAGGAATGTCACTAAATAAAAACGGTTGAGAGAAGCAAAATCGAAACGAATGAGTGTTATTGTGCAATAGATAAAGTTGCCAGCTCTCGAGTATTCCGATATAATTTTAATAAAAAGTAAATGATGAATGTGGAAGTAATAAATGTCTCGGTTTTGATTTTGAAATTGAATGGGGTTGAAATAACTTGGTGAAAATAAAGATAACTTGTTTTAACAACCTGAATATTTTGTTTTATAAATCACACTTTATTCAACGCTACCAAGGGAAAACTATAATGTCAATTTTAAATAAAATTTGACAGCTCAATAATACGCAGTTGGTTGTAGCCCATGTATTTGACGCATCTCATTCACTGGAAGTTATCTTCCTTTGGCACGTCATTTACATTTGAGCTTATATATGGAAGTTGTTGCTCATACTGAATATACGGATAAAGAATAGGATGACCAGCATACGGGTGTAGATATTGACGTGTCGTAATGTTTGTTCGAATATAAACCACCATTATTAGTTGCTGTCGGACTTTCCTCATAGTCAACGTTCTTGTAACTACTTGCTGTATCAGTGGAAAGCACACCTCTATGCTGCAAGCCATAGTTTCCATTATCTTGGTAAGTTTGCATAATTCCAGCATCAAATTGCCGATTTCCTTCTCCTTGCATTTGTCTCCTTTCACCAGGTTTGACATTTGTTTGTTCTACTCTTGCACTATCAGCTTCGTCAATAGCATGATGACCTTCAAAAGTTGATGCAGGTCTTGATGAACCTGGAAATTCTTGTGGCTCATTAAAGTGTGACGATGTGTCAACACTACATTGCCCTTCACAATGTTGGAAAACCAGATTGGATAGGGTACTCGGGATCTATAACCTTCTCCATATTTATAACGGGAAGGAGTCTTTCTCCCATGCAGAGAACCTTGAGTATCATCATCGACACCGCCTTTTCTTCTCCCCACTCTTATGGTTGAATAAGGATTTGTTGTACTCAAAAGCTTGTTCTTTTCACATATGTCTTATTACAGTTTTGGTTCATGATAACCTGTCTCTAATTCATCAATTTCCGAATCCATCATGTTATATAATGCTTGAAACTCCAAGCTGTCAAATAGAGGATTTAAAATGCTAAGCACTAATATTTGTCAATTAGGTGTAATGAAATATATTCTAAAACAAAAAACATACAAAGCATAAAATTATGTCTTACTTCAAGTCAAAATGATAAATTTTATAGAGTCGTATTTCCGTGGGACGGTTATTCGTCTTTTGTTTGACTAAAAACCATGGGTGTAGATTGGATTTTCGAATGTGACGAATTCATATCCAGCTTCACGTTCTGGTCGAATAAATACTACTTCTTCAGCGTATCGACTTTCGAAAAACTTATATTCAGTAGCATTATTAACCTTTTCCTGAATTATAAGCTCACTTATACTCAACAGTCCACATAATGGAAATATTCCCGTTGGTAGAGAACGTCGAGCAGGTATATTTCCAAATGTCGAATGATCCCAATAGGCCCTTTTATATACTCCAAATTTATATGAACTACATTGCTGTAACTGTATCTTAAATATGGACACTTGCAAAGCTAGCATAACTAACCATTGAAGTGCCATTTCTGGTTTCCAGTTGCAATTTAAATGCACAACGAATTTTAACAAGGAAGGGTTTAGTGGGTTTCAATTTTTTTTGTGCGATGCAAAATGATTTGACACATATTTAGGAGCAAGAAACGTTTATATAGGATTTTTAATGCAGCTGAATTAAACACAAGCATTTCTTGGAGAAATTCAAAAATGATTGTAAAGGACAATAAAAAAGTCCTTGGAATTGATAATCTTCGAAGCTTTCAAGCTTTCGTATTCCGCAGCAGAATTTCATTAAAACCCTGACTTTAACAAATGTATTGTTGATTGGACACAATCGTTGTATTACAATATGCTAATATAATGCAATAATAATACATTTAATACTTTTTGACAACTGTGGTTATAGTAAATAAATACCAGTAACGAATACTTATTCATTATCATTTGTTAATACTTTTAAAAAATAGTTCGTTTCAAACTAAACTTGTACAGCATCATTTTTTAGGAAGAGCTGCTCATCCAATAATATTATGGCATGACATTAATCTTATGGGAGAGCGAGCAAAGCAAAATTAAAATTTATGTTATACAACTTGAGCAGCATTTTCAGGAACATCCCATAACAAGACACATAGCAAAGCAAAAAGTGCTCACACAGCTTGTTGAAATGCTTTCTCATACTTCCTCCACCATGCATATTCTCATTCGACGCTGCGTTGTCTGGAAAGAAAGTGGAAGATTTTGGTCGAGTACCATGTCCTTGTCATGCATTGGCGTTATGTGAGTTCTATTTCAACGAAATTCTCTTAGTGTCTATCCAAGTCTATCGAAATTCGCTTGCTCTTAGTGTCGCTTGTCTTGTCAGTTAAGGTTGGTAGAAAACGGGGGAACCCAATGAACCCATGTATGTACAACAGCATAGCAAGATGATAATGATGGTGTACTACAAAACCAGCCATCGCATCCGCCAAGGTTAACTCAAAGGCATTGGAACTAGAGGTGTGCGTTAGGCGCCTGCTTGACAGGTGCCTAACTTTAATTATTCCTCTAGCGAGGCCCATTTTCACTTATCCGTTTTTGCAAGATCATTGACGATTTACTCCTTCAGCTAATGCTTCCTCTCTCATCTGCATTGATTATGTCATTTTCTCCAGGTACTTTTAACTCATGAACAGTATTTAATTTTATGCTACTTATTCAAATATTTTTTATAATATGTGATGGTAAGGTTCGAATAACACCTACATAATTATAGATGTTGGAGAGTTTGTAATATCAGGCAATAGCTAAGGATGTTACTGGGAATCGAACCCAGTCTCAAAGGCTTAGCGCGCCCCTGTCATACCACTAGACCAAACACCCGCTTATGCCTGGTACCACTGAGATAGCTCAACTAGCTACCATCACATCTCCCCTTTCAGGATTTTCTTTCAACACACAGCCCTAACAGCTGGTGGTTTGCATCACCGTCCTGGATCTCAAGCTTACCCAGCTGTCTTGATCTGCTAGTGAGCAAGAGGAATGGTGCATCATCTCCCTGAGAGACCACCCACCCCCTCTTCCTCAAGCTTTCTGCTCAGTGCTCTGAGGGTGAACGTGGAGCTCGTCTCCGTTTCTGTCACCATGTAATATCAGGCAAAAGCTAAGGATGTTACTGGGAATCGAACCCAGTCTCAAAGGCTTAGCGCGCCCCTGTCATGCCACTAGACCAAACACCCGCTTATGCCTGATACCACTGAGATAGCTCTACTAGCTACCATCACAGAGTTCTTATTTGGCAAATAAAAAAGTATAATTGCTAGAATTTGCATGAGTTGAAGGTTGCCCCGTTGCCCTTTTAGAGAAGGGAGTATAAATAGGCTGACCATTCCTTCAAGTTTTCATTCGTTCTTGAGCTCTTGAACAGGTAACGTCAAACTCTCTCTCTTTACACAGTGCTTATCAAAGGGTTTTGGAAACTTATATTTCTGATCGATTTCCACTTTTCAAATCTTGTTTTTCTTCGAACTACTAAGTCTCCACAGTGAATCTAGAAATGGCGACTTCAAATTCTTCGACCACTGGCCAAATAATCAAAGTGCCAAATGTGGACTTTGGCCTTTACGATCAACCTTACACACTGGTGTTATCGTCTCAAGAAGAGAGGTGTCCATTCAACAGCCTCTTTCGAATTAGCAACTGTGGCGGAGGGGTTGAACTGGATAACGTTGTGCGGCAATTTGCTAAGGAGGACTTATTCTATTCCTTCCGCCTCGATGAAACTATCAGTCAAGCTCGAGGGAACGCTCATGCAGAGTTTCCAAAGACACCAAACGACAACTGCACTACTACTGCTTTCTTTCCTGGGTAAGTAAATAAGATTTCAAAGTTCTTCATATTAATTATACAACTTAATATTTAAAAATTGGTTTGATGTTTTTGTGTTGGGAATGCAACCCAACTGTTGCTGAGAAAGCATAGAGTGTAGGAAATATGTGGTGCTTATAAATATATTTTCTTGTTGTACCTTGCTCTGCCTGCATGCTCTTGTGTATTTGATGTAAAAACGTATTAATTGAGAGTTGAGGCATGCAGGAGAGAAGGAATATTTTTCATTATTCTCTTAGAGGCTGAGGCGAGTGGTCGTTTTTTTTTCTCGTCAGTCAGTCAATTGTGGTCTTCTATATATTATTACTGATTATATTTGTTATCAGTTTAAATAATTAATTATACGCTGGCATGTGGAATGGTTGTTTTGTGTCGTTAATAAAATAACTATGTCTTGTCAGTATTAATGGTGTTCTGAAATTGTCAATTGTGTCATTTCTAAAGGTTATCTAAGTTTAGCTCAGTCAGGGCATCCGTTGTCATCTTTGGTGCATTAGCTCTCACCGTTATCGAAGTATTTGGCTGAAAAGTCGGCAACATAATTGGTCCTTCGAGCCGGATCGTTCAGCGCTCTGGAATACAGTTCGAGATCGAGTTCGAGAAGCACCGGAACAATGGACTCAAACAGACAACCTTCTAAGGATTTGGCGTTCGACGATCAGAATCCAGTTGTAAGAAGACCGATGGAAAGACAAAGTGTTTCGGCTCCACCTGTACCCCCAAGGAGGAGCATTAGAACAAACTTTGGAGTACCACCTCAATTTTATGGAAATCCAGTGATGGGAGGTGTACGTCAACCAACCCAAAGAAGGGAAATAGTGACTGTTCCTTTGTCGTCAACTAACCCATTCATGAATGAGACACTGACGATGGAACGAGCCTCAGTTACCTTACCTCCAGATGCAAGGATCCGACGTGTTGATGATGATGCACGTTCAACAACATCAAGTACTGCTGATAGACGACGCCGTGAACTGGAGTTGCAGAACCTGTCATTTAGGATTGCTGAGAACGAGACTAAAATGGAGCAGCTGCAGCTGTATCGCCAGAGGACGGACATGCAGATAAAGATGTTGGAGGAGGGTGAATACGATTCAGATGAACTGGAGGATGGTGAAATCAGGTCAACCCATAATGATGATGACGTCAATCAATGGATGAGAACCCTGAAACAATCAGAGTTGGATTTGAGTCGTATCAAACGTGTTGAACGTAACACTCAAAATTATATACCAACACCAAAACCAAGAATGAATGAAGCCCGTACCTTGGGACCTCATACCGAAGCTGTTCAAACAGTGCCGACAGTCAACAGGATGAAAAATATGGTTCCACCACTACCTTCTCTACAAGTTTCATCAGAGCCAGTCGAAGCAGAGCGGAACAGTATTGATACATTAGCAAGAGCTATAATCAGTGCGGTGTCGAGTCAAAATCGGGTTTCAGAACGCTTCATTGCACGACAGAGCAACGATAGCAAGTTACCAGTCTTTAATGGTAACCCATTGGAGTGGCCTATATTCCATAATCAGTACAAAAGGTCGACTGAAGATTGTGGATTTAGCAGTGCTCAAAATATGCAACGACTGGAGAAGAGCCTTCGTGGTGATGCTAGGAAAGCAGTTCAGGGACTGATGATTGTTCCAGACAACGCTGACAAAGTAGTTGAGAAGCTCGAGCAACGGTTTGGGAGACCTCGCTTTGTCATTGAAGCGCTAATAGCCACCGTAAAGAAGGTTCCAGCACCGAAGGAGGATAGTATAGTCTCACTAATTGACTATTCAAATGCTATTTCCAATTTGGTGACAACAGTTGAAACTTTGAAGGCGACGGAGCACCTACAAAATCCTCACTTGATGAATGAGCTTGTGGAGAAGCTTCCAGCCCACCTGAAGTTGGATTGGGGAAAGATTGCCTGCAAGAAAGCTGCCGTGTCACTTTTGGACCTGTGCCATTTCATTGAGGAGATTGCAGAGGCGGTCAGTGCTGTGTCAACCCCCAAATTCAAATTGACGGATGGAAAAAAAGAAGATGGAAGGGGCAAGCGAGAAACTGTACTCACAAGTCAAGATGAGTGGAAGAAAGGAGGGTGCGCGTTTTGTGATTCTACTGAACACAAATCATTCCAGTGTCCAAAGTTCCTCAAGGCCAGTGTGAAGAAAAGGTGGGATATGGCAAAACAGAAGAAAGTTTGCTATTGCTGTCTCAACCGAGGCCATATGACAGTTAACTGTAGGAGGAAGAATGCCTGTGGGGTGGATGGATGCGACAAGAAGCATAGCAGCCTACTGCACCCCCCATCCAAGGATAAAGAAGAAAATAATAATAAGAAAAAGAAACCTCCTAAAGTTACTGATGATAAAAAAGAAGAGAAGGAACACGATGATGATAAAATTGACGACGAAGAAGATTCTGAGCCAGACATCAACACCCATGTGAGTCAACCCCGTCATGTGAAATCTGTTTTGCTGAGAGTTTTGCCTGTTAAGTTGTTCAGCCCAGGCGGAGTCATCAGTACTCACGCGTTATTTGATGAAGGATCAACAGTGAGCATGATATCAACAGCATTAGCAGACAAGATGGGATTGAAAGGTCAAACGGACCCCTTGACTCTACGATGGACTGATGCTCAATGTCAAAAGGACATGAAGTCACGTCGTGTTACTTTCCGAATTAGTGCTCATGACGGGGGGAAGCGGTACCTGCTGAAGGATGTAAGAACGATTGAAAATTTGAATTTACCAACCCACTCAGTCAACATCAAGAATGTAAAGCAACGGTGGAAGCACTTGGAAGGATGTTCAAGATTGAAGAATGTTGACAATGTACAACCTCAGCTGTTGATCGGGCAAGACAACATACATCTTACCGTAGCTAGAGAAGTTGTGGAAGGGCCTCCAAATGCCCCGATTGCTACCAGGACTAGATTAGGATGGGTGCTGCACGGCCCTACAAACAAGTTTCGAAGTCAGACAAATTGCAATTTGTCATTTGTTTGTCGTGAAGATGATGAGGAAGTGCAGCAGTTGGTGAAGGAATCCTTCAAATTGGACAGCATTGGGATCCAAGATCGAAGCAGTAAGCCCCGTAATAAAGAGGATGAGCAGGCTCTCAAGTTGATGGAGAAATACACACGCAAAGTGGATGGGCGCTGGGAGACATCATTGTTGTGGAGATCCGAACCTGACCCAGCAGCTCTAAAAAGATTGAAATCCATTGAGCAGAATGTTGCGGATGATGCAACGAGAAGCGGAAAGTCAGACTTCAGTTCTGGAAACCGTTGG
Source organism: Orchesella flavescens (assembly GCA_964034955.1). NCBI lineage: Eukaryota > Metazoa > Arthropoda > Collembola > Entomobryomorpha > Orchesellidae > Orchesella > Orchesella flavescens. Next base: position 38,839,618 of record OZ035954.1, on the reverse strand, counting down.
TGGACTGGACCTGGATTTTTGAAGTTGTCTGAAGCCGAATGGCCTGTGGAACGAGCCGTGAAGATAGAAGAAGCGGAGCTTGAGATGAAGCAGGAGCTGTTCGCCACTGCGTTTGAATCTACCATGGATGTCATTCCCCATGCAAGTAAATACTCATCATTTATGAGGTACTTACGTACTACAGCATGGATTTTGAGAGCTGTCAGAAACTTCAAGTCTGCTGTAACCCAGGAAGCGAAAGTCCTATTACCAGAACTGTCCATGGATGAGTTGAAGAATGCTGAGTTGTTGCTGTGTCAGAAAATGCAAAATGAATCATTCGGTGAGGAGCTAAATTTGTTAGCATTGAAGAAGCCATTGAAGAAGGGAAGCAAGATTGCTCATTTATCCCCATTCATCGATGAAGCTGGAATCATCAGAATGAGCAGTAGGACAGCAGCTTACTCACAACCCCCTATCATCATGGATCCTAATCATCCTTTTACAAAATTATTGATTATGAGGATGCACGTTTGGTGTAGTCATCAAGGACGAGAAACAGTTGCAAACGAGCTGAGGCAGAGATTTTGCATTTTGAATTTAAAGGCGGCTGTAAAACGATCCTGGAATGACTGCAGAATCTGTAAAGAACGCCGTGCCATGCCAAGAAGTCCCTTAATGGCACCACTACCAGACTTTCGTATGGAGAGACCACCACGTGCCTTCACAATAACTGGAATGGACTACTTTGGTCCCATGGAAGTGCTAGTAGGAAGAAGACACGAGAAACGCTATGGCGTTTTATTCACTTGTTTGAACGTGAGAGCTGTCCACTTGGAGATTGCTCACAGCTTGAGCACGGATTCATGCATCATGGCTATCCGTCGTTTCTCCAGTGTACGAGGACAGCCAAAAATAATTTATTCAGATAATGGGACAAATCTGCACGGAGCAGATAATGAATTGAAGAAAGCCCTTCAGGATTTGGATCAAGATCATCTTCAAGGGAATCTGTCTACTGCGGGAATTGAGTGGCATTTTATCCCACCACTATCACCACACATGGGTGGCACATGGGAGAGGCTTGTGAGGAGCGTGAAAGTAGCCATGAAGAGTGCACTGTCATCGACTACCAAAACACCTCGTGATGAAGTCCTACTAACTATATTTGCTGAAGCCGCAGCAGTAGTCAATTCAAGGCCCTTGACTGATGTTTCCATCGACCCTGAAGACAAAGAAGCTTTGACACCTTTTCATTTCCTGATTGGAACGTCCAGTCATCTGCAGCCGCCTGGAGTGTTCGTGAACGCTGATATGCTGACAAGGAAGGAGTGGAGACAAACTCAGTTCGTAGCTGATCAGTTTTGGAAGCGATGGATGAGGGAGTATCTACCTACTCTGCAGCGGCGTTCAAAGTGGAGAACTGGACAACCGGAAGTGAAAGTTGGAGACATCGTGCTGGTGACGGACCCTGGACAACCGAGGAGTTCCTGGCCCTTGGGGAAAAGTTGTTGCTACGTTTCCTGGCAAGGATGGGATAGCTCGAGTTGCTGAAGTCAAGACGGTGACTGGGATTTACCGAAGACCTGTGGTCAAGCTAGCGGTTTTGGATGTCCAAGAGAGAAGTTCCTCCCCTGTTTCGGAACTTGGGGGGAAGTATGTTGCTGAGAAAGCATAGAGTGTAGGAAATATGTGGTGCTTATAAATATATTTTCTTGTTGTACCTTGCTCTGCCTGCATGCTCTTGTGTATTTGATGTAAAAACGTATTAATTGAGAGTTGAGGCATGCAGGAGAGAAGGAATATTTTTCATTATTCTCTTAGAGGCTGAGGCGAGTGGTCGTTTTTTTTTCTCGTCAGTCAGTCAATTGTGGTCTTCTATATATTATTACTGATTATATTTGTTATCAGTTTAAATAATTAATTATACGCTGGCATGTGGAATGGTTGTTTTGTGTCGTTAATAAAATAACTATGTCTTGTCAGTATTAATGGTGTTCTGAAATTGTCAATTGTGTCATTTCTAAAGGTTATCTAAGTTTAGCTCAGTCAGGGCATCCGTTGTCATCTTTGGTGCATTAGCTCTCACCGTTATCGAAGTATTTGGCTGAAAAGTCGGCAACACCAACTCAACTCTTTTACTCCTCAGACTGTGTGATTGCGAGCAACGTTGTGAAGTAGAATCGCGGATCGACACCACAACTGTGAGGACATTCGTTACTCCGTTGCAGTTCAGCTATGGAGAAGCTTCTACTTTCATGACATTATCATGTACGTCTGTATTTAAAACTAATTTTCAAAAGATTATTCGATTTGCTTTTTACCCTCAAGCAGAATAAGATTTTGCTTCATTATCTACTCTAGTTCAAGCAACTTGCACTGATGAATACCAAGTTGGGAAGAAGATGGAACAAGGAAATTACAAGCAAGTCTTGTACTACGCGTTTCTAAACCGGAAGATGTTAACTGACGTTTTCCCTCCTGATGCTTTCACCAAGGTACTTTTACTTTTATTCATATTCACAGTTAGTTCTTTCCGAAAAAAATAAAGTTGCGTTATGTCTACTACTGAATACTGATTGATATGTTTTTATACTTTTACAGGCAAGCTCTGGACATTTCCCAGTCATCAGGATTCTTAGCTCCAAAACTGAACTACGAGAGCTGGACGACCCAACAAATGATCCCAACGCATCAACAGAAGACCTTCTCCGATGGCTCTACTACAACTATGAAAGCCTCCTCATTACTAATCCTATTGAAATGGCTATCCGTTTGCTGAAGACTGGACTCCACCACAAAATGCGTGACGTGATTGTTGCCTCATCAAAGACTATCAAAGAGAAAATTGAGACGGAAGAAGGTATCCACCCCAAATGTTTGTGGGAGGTATACAATATCACGCGACATGTTGGAAACATTGAAGTTGTGGTGATGTTGAAGATGGCTGCTGTGAAGTCAATAAAAAAGTAAGCGATTTTTTTTTGTTTTGAAATTTGAAAAGTCCATGGGATGTTAGATTAGATGTATGTACTCATAGTATTGATTTTCTTTTTCCTTTAGGAACTGGATGAAGACGAAGCAGAACCCACGTCCACGTCAAATCCGTATTTCAACAGGGCCTTCAGGTTTGGATTAAGGGGCTAATTATGGAGTTTCAAACAAAGACGTTTAGAAGATTGGAGGTGGAGGAACGTGAAATGTACTTATTTTACACATTTATGAATTTTATGTGTGTATCCTTTATTTGAGATTGTTAGTTGCATCATTCCATATTTATATGAAATTACATAGGTGGGCTTAAAGATTTGTATAATACTTTAACGAATTAATTTAAATTGAGCAAACACTTTGGATAGTTTCTTTTACTTCCAAGTTGTAACTATAATAGAAACGTTTTATTTGACTTGTAAGTTGAGTTGAATGCAAGTCAAACTTTTGTACCTATACGCATTGTAATTAAGTCCTGTCTTCCAGTCAATATTAAATATATCATTTGTATTGAATGACGTACTATATTATGAAATTTGTGTTGTGTGTCTGAATCAATCATTTTTATCAAGCTATCAATTTGCAAAAACAAGAATGGATATAAATTTGTCATGTTCAATTCGCAATTATATTAATCGATATCGATCTTATGACCTTGTATATTATATGAAATTCATGTGCATGAATTCCATATTAGAATGAGGTGGTATGTATTGTTTTACTTATTTAACTTGTGCCCTGTAGTGGCTGTAGGGAGAGGCTACCTAAACTCTTTATTAAAGAACAAGAAAAAACAATGAATGAATGAAGCATAAAAATGTTAACTGTTTTTTTGCTTTTCTACCAACACCGACTATATCTATTATGAAGATGAAACTCGTCTCAACACCCTCAACATCAAGGGACTGGGATTAGAGTCGAAGGTCGAAGGATTTTAAACCCTTTGCATGCAAATTGCATCAACAATAATTAATGGGTGGAGAACGTCATTCAGGATGATAATCCAAATTATCTCATGTGTCTGGGGGAAGGTGAGAAACGGGCTTAGAAGCTTTATATATATCTAGATCTACGTAGATAGTATTTTATAATTTTATCATTACGAAATATAATAAGACTTCGAACTACAAAATTGATGATGTCACGTGGGACCTAAATCCGGGTAGTGAATTTGATGATCAAATTTTTATCACAAATATGGAAAGGTCAAAGACCTTTCCTTCGCAGCTTATTTAAAGAAGTGATTAAGAATATTATAAGAATTACACGAACCGAATTGATGAAACGGGTGGAAAGGTCAGTAGAAAAGGGTAAAAGTTTTGAAGCAATAATGATGTCCAGTTTTTCTCCCTCCCTTTTCTATCTTAAACCTTACTATTACTAATTTTATTTACAAATTTCCTACAAGGCATATATTTTAAGAAGCAGAATAGTATTGATGTCAAGGACAAGGACATGAATCAACCAATGCTTATTTCTAAGCTGAAGCCAAGGAGGCATGAGATTGAAAGGGACATGAATCAAGAAATCAAGAAAGCGCGCCCGAATTCTGTTACTTGACCCGTCTCACTGATGATCAGTCTGCCAACTTTAAAGTCGTAACGGACTTGACCGCTTCAGCAATACTAGATCCAATGCAGAGAGTGCAAGGACTTGGCAAATTTATAGAACGTGTTTTGGGTAAGTGACTCTATAAGTTACTGCCATGATGTATTATTTTGGTGTGCTGTCGTTGGGAATTATTGATTCAATTCTATTTATCTGCTACAGCTAGTAAACGGGCCAAGGATTTATTTGCCAGATGGAATCCGACCCTTGAGCCAAATATTACTCACCTTGAAGACAGAAAAATTGAATTTCCAAACTTAGTTAGTAGTGAATGGGTCACCATCGCCTGATTTCTGTAGGGAAGAAGGAATATAGCTGTTTACGAACCTGTAAGCTTTTGCTAGCGTTTTTATGAAGGTTTTCATTATTCACTCTGGTATCTCTCTATGCTTATTATCTCTATGTCTATGCTTATTATCGATTTTAATTAGATTGCCGTAAAAAATCATCGACGTCTACATTACTGGGCATTTGGGAATTAAAATGCTGCAGGTTGCAATTGAAAAAATGTAGTAAGTCAATGGTCTGAAACCCTATGTAGCCACAAAAAAATCCTACTCTAACCTACCCTGGTATTGAAGTTGGAGGTGGATTGAATGCTACAACGATTGTCATACTCTCTGGTACCTACTAGATAAAAAATTATAGGCATAAACTTTTGTGGTTTTTTGCTTCCAAGGAAGGAGCAAATGAGAACTACATTTCCAAGGAATTTCTTTGATTGTGTATTATACTTTAGGGGTGGGAATTGGTTGGGTTTCTATTTTTAAAATATTATATGAAGAGGATATGAATTATCGGTTACAGCAGTTGACATGTTTAGATATTTTAATGCGTCATTTTAAAATATTATACTCCTACTTTCTTTATTTCGTTTAGTTTTTTATGACATAATTTAAACACGTAACAAGCGACGTTTTAGTTTATATAAATTATTTAATTCCTAAAATAAAGTAGACTTATAAAACTTAAGAATATTGGGAACCAATTTTATATCCGAATTTCATATATAAACGCATCCAATCCATAAGACTTACATGTACTTAATTAAACATGGCTACATGAAAACTAAATTCAATAACATGTATCGCTTATATTAACACAGTTCCCACAACTGATCTCCATCCCTTGAAACGGTTATCTCGTACTCTTGACGCCGAAGGCTGTTCCCATCAGTAACTTGACGGTTGACAATCACGGTCTCCAATTTTTGACACAATTGAAAGCAATGTTGGATGAGGAAGTGAGAATTGAGTTCCTCTCTCACTTGTTCCATTCCTCTCCCTCTCTCATAGAATTCACCATTCAACAAATGCAAACGTTCTAAATTAGGAAATCTTTTTAACAACATCTCATAAAGGTCAGTGAGGGAATTCCTGTCAGGCTCCATTGGCAACGAGAACCAAATGAAGAGCTCTGTCAAACGAGGAAACTTATTTAAGGGGATTAAGCGTCCGTCCTCTTCATCCTCTAGCACTTCCAGAAGCAAATGCAAATAAAGCTGAACCAGAGTTCCGGAGAACTTGTTGAGGAACCTGATGATATCCATTAAAGTTGACTGATGACCTGAACTATCATCCCCATCCGAAAAATAAATTGCCAAGTGCGTTAGAGGGAGTCGCACTGTTTGTTCAAAAAAATCAGAGCTTCCTCCATATAACCATAAATTGAGTTTGGTAAAACGAAGATGGTTAGTTCCGGACGATGAAGGCAGCTGAAGAAAACGACGTGCCTTATTCCACTTGCTTCCAAGATCAGGATTAGTTGCATAAGTTTCCAAACTAATTAGCTGGCTAGAACATTGATCCACTATCCACTGAGCTAGATCACAATCTTCAATACTATACCACATTAGCCGCAAATATTGGAGATTTGGAGGAGGTTGACTAGTCCCCTCTACAGTTGCAGTTGCTTTCCTTATCCGTGTACCCATTACCGGCAGTGAAATGTTTAGGGCTTTCAGGTTCACCAACTCCTTGAACATTATGCTTATCTGAACTCGGTCTAATGGCATTTCGTCGATCCACAAGGAGGTGAGGTGACTCCCAAACAACTTGAGTAGTTGCAACGTTTCGATTTTAGCAGCCTTATTGGTTTTCTTGTACTCCTCCCATCCCAAGTAGATTAAATACAGAGACCTGGTTGGAAAGGGAAACATCGGGGTGCTCCTTATATTTGGGAATATTCTCCCCCCTCTGATTCCTCGTGGATTCCATCGCGTCCAAATGGAAAGACAGAGGTTTTCCATTGCCTTTTCTGCAGCAGCATTCCATTCAGAGTTAACAAGTCGACAATTTAGGACGGAGGCTCGATCATCTAGTCTTTCAATTATCTTCTCTAACACCTGTGGTGAAACAATATAATAATTATTCATGGTTAGTATTATTTAAAACCAGTTTAAACCAAGTAATTGATAAAATTCGTCTGTTGTATAAAAAGATCGTGGAACACAAACCTCTGGAGGTAGGTCAGTAATGGGCACTGACAATGAGGATGACATCCTTGAGTGTTGAGTTCAAAGTGGAGAAATATGTTCTACTGCTTCCAATTCTATTTTTCGTACTGCTCACCAAAAGTTCCAAGTTGAAATTTTAAATAAAACTCAACTTCAATTCTATAAAATAAGTATCAATTTTCACTAAAACTAAGGTTTAAATTTCACGATTGACTCTGAGTTTGGATTTTTATTTCATGGATTTGGTATCCTTTTTTAATTAAAAAATGAGTCACTAGTAGGACTTGTGGAAACAAGAAACTTTTGAACTGAACTTTACAAACGACAGAGGAAGACTGGTGTTTGTTGAAACAGATCAGTTGTGAAATAGAGTGGAATGGAAAGGCTGGGTGGTTTGTGATAGTGTTTAGTCAAAACTAAAGCTGACTCATGTGCGCACTACTTGTTGCTTGCTATGCATGGGATATGTCTGGTAAAATATGTGTGTGTGTTTGTTTAATAAAATACAAATACATACATATTTTGGCTTGACTTGTGCATGAACCAAAGTGTATTTAAGTGATAGAAACAGATCAGTAGTATCTCTTTCGTCTATTTTGAAAAGACAACGTTTCTCAACCTAAACACATCCATTCTTAAAGCCAGTCCATTCCTGACTGCATAACAAACCCAAGGTAATAAGTTACTGATGCATGAACATGTAAATGACATCAGAAATAGCATATTGCGATGCGGAGTAATGCAGTTTGAAAACACGTATTAATTTTTAGTATCTCTCAACGTATGCATCTCTGTGTAAGGCTAGCAGTTACGAAAAAACTCAATAGAAATATCATGATCTCAGCATTGCTTCAGAATCTGTCACACATTGTGTCCTTTTTTGAGAGATTACCCAAACTAAAGGAACAAAACAACATCTCAAGTAATAAGATTAAAATCAACGGAAAACTTTGCTGTGCTATGACAAATTTAGAATGATTTGACGACACATAATGTGTTATCCGTGTGTCGTAAACTCCCATGAACTTTAGCGTAAGATATAAAGTAAAAAAATATTGTAATGTATATTTTCGTGCGTTGGTATGGTGTGATGATGATTTTTACTACCTTTTTCTTCCTTCGTTCTTCATGTAGGATGACTTGTGTAGATCTTTAAGTATATTAGTAATCAAGTCTATTTGTATACCAATGATAATGCGCATGGATAAAGGTCCATTGCAATCATTGAACTGTGCCAAGCGTCTTGCACATCCCAATAATACACAAACTTCAACAGGGCCTGGATCCCGTCATTAGTTATCCCCTATCATTAGACTCCCCAGTTTGCACTCATTCTCAACAGTTTCCTTCATCTCTGATCGAAACAAGGTCGCAAAGAACTCAGAGCACCTAGTTAAAAACACTTTATGACAGTTAAAGCGAGTCCCACCAGCAGAAACGAGGGCAAAATCAGCCTGGGCTTCGGTTTCCAATACGGATTTGGTCATGTCAACCACGTCATTTTTAGGTGGTGGGCTGTAGGTTGAAAGATTTAGATCTCCGAAGAGAAAGTAGAGAGCTATAGAAGTCAAATGACTGTCCTCCTGCCTTCCAAGTTTAAGTAGTTGTGGAATTAAACGCCACTGATTGTGGCTTATCTTGATGATACCATATTTACCATAAAAGAATAATAAAAACTATATATTACATATTACATACATATTGAAATATATTGTTTTTATTATTCTATGGAGTCCCCTTTCCCGTATAAGTACCAATTTTTACATGGAACTCATCATGGAAGTGAGATTGATTTTTCATACCAGTAATACAACTGAACAAGCCTGAACAAATGCTTTTCGAATTTCATGGACGGCTATTTTTATGACTAGTAAAGGATTTACCAGAAAAAGCTATTTTAATGTTTTTTATATTCGTAAAGGGTACAAGAAACCTTTCATTTTCATACTACACACTGCTCCGTATTGAATCTTACACTAGATACCAGCCAAAACGACATTCATGTGTAATATCGTTGTGCTATATGGAACAAAACAGAGCCTTAGCTAAAACGTGATACACATCGCTCACAAGCACGTTTGAACTTGTTGATAATATGGTTATGTTATGGTTACATGCATGTATTCGCTGTGATCCGTCTAGTGCTGTTTCACTCACATTTCATTTGAAAATTTCATATAAAATTGAATGTAGACGTGCAAAGTGAAAAATCTTTTTTAAATTTCCTCACTCTGAACTGAACTGTCTATCAATAAAGGTTTTTATTTTTATTTTGCCTGCTGGTTTAGCAATAAAGATAAACACTGACCTTCCTAAATCCTTTACGACAGTCGATTCATAGTGACTTTTCTGATACTTGATCAATTTAATTACAAATCGTGATCATCATCATTTATAATCATGGAGGATGACGCAAATGGTGGAGAAAGACTGAATGCTACTAATGAGCAAATTCAAATGCCATTGCTGATCAACGAAGTAAGTTTTGTATAAATTATCAATAAAATATCAACTGGATTCCAACACAATTCATTGATTAAATCTTTAATGTATATATGTTTAATTTTGCAGGTTGCTAAACGAGTTCTTGACTTCGTTCCAGTGTCTGATCTCAAGAATTGTCGCCTTGTAAGCAGAATTTGGAGGGACGAGTCACTAGCCCGTTTCCGTCGTACTCACTGGCTAAACTTGAGTATGTACGCCAACAAAACCGGGGGAGGAGATACCGATTTTTCACGGAAATCAAATCATGAGAAGGAAGGGAAAAGAATGAAGAAATGCCTTCGGTTTAAGACCTTCGTCTCACATTTGGAGGACCTCCATGACCCCTACCAATTGAGAAATCATCCGTTCGAAAACATCAAATTTTTCAAGAGCAAATTTGGGTTCAGTCCCTGTAATAGAAAACTTGAGAGTTTCCGTACCCAATATGGACCATTCGTCAAGTCATTGACTCTTGAGAAATGTACCATTATCACGAAAGAAGATTTTAACAAGATTATCTTCAGACTGTCTCCACAACTTGAATATTTATCCTTATCAGACAATATTTACAAGGCCAAGCGTCCCAAGAAGAAGAAAATCACTAGTAACCTGAATGTCAAGAGATTGCAACTAAATCAAAATGAAATTCAGAACAAATTAACCTACTTGAAACTTGGCATGGTGGAGGTTGATCCAACTGATGACGACCACCTTCCAATCAGTTGGGCCCAATTTCTGGCCCACTTTCCTAATGTTCAGGTAAAAAAAATTAATAAATTTAAACTTGAAATAGTTAAGCTTCACAACTTTAATTAGTTCATCATGTTTTGCATTTTTGTGTAGAATCTGGAACTTGTAAATATTAACCAGACTGACCAACTCCCGTATAAGGGCTTCGAGGTTAAACACATTTTGAGCAGCATCCACGCGCTACAAACACAACGTGGAATACTGCAGCATCTTACCGGGCTTGACCTCCTCAACGAGTAATCTAAATATTTGACAGTTTGAATACGAACTTGTAAATGTGTTATCTTTAACTATTTGCTATTTATATCTTTCTAAAATTTCAGGGGTGACTCCACTTACAACAACTTTTACAGGCCAATTGTTCCTCTCATGAAGAACCTACTTCCTCTTACCTTCTTTGCCTATGACATTGGGTATGATGCTGAGTTGGATCATGATGATAATTCCATTCATGAGCTTGTGGGGTACAGTTCAAAAACTCTGGAAACTTTGGTCATTTACAAGGCTCCATTCAGAGCACCTTTGGGCACTTTTCCTTATGGAAACAGCTTCCCCCAACTCCAAAGATTGACACTAGTTGGACCCATTGTGAGGGATCTCCGTTTTGTGGAACATATGCCGACTCTCAAGATCCTGCATTTGTTTCATGACATAACTGGTATGAAACCATTTTGCTACAACGATAAATTCATCCTGCGAACTGTTAATAATATTCAATAATTAATAATTTCATTTTGTTTTAACTCTATAGATGAGTATGCGGTGGTGCCTATCATCCCTGTGCCCAATGTACTTCACCAATTACAAACCTTCCGGAAGGATGATAATCCGGACATTCTTGAAATCATTGAAACTGAAGACATTCGAGGTCGGTTGGAGAGAGTGACTGTAGTTGGCAACACTGACTTTACTCTCATGTCTCATCTTACTTTGTTGAACATGGAAGAACTAATCATTGGACTGGAGCGGTGTACGGCTACTAAGGTGGAGCAGTTAGCAAGACTGATGCCCAACGTAAAACGGTTGCGGATAGGATTGAGCAACAGCGGGTTTCGAGCAGCCTGCAAAAATTGGAAAGGTCTAGAGGCGCTTGATATGAGTCCAGTCAAGGTGAATGAGGAAGGGATCACTGGCATTGTTCCAGGGGAAACTGACCGACTACCAAATCTTACTGACTTAAAATGTAAGCAAATACTAAACACAAATGTTAACAAAATGATTACTAGTTTTACTGTAACATGTAATATAATGTACCTGATGTCATTATTTAGATTTGCGAGCCCTTGGTTTTGGCGATGAGCATCCTCACTACAGGTTTTCTGAACTGACTGATTTCTCCTTAGAAAATGGATTATTGCAGCTACAATATTTGAAGAGCGTGTCCGTCATGTGTTCACCCAGCAATGTAAGCAAATAAATCACGTCATAATACAAACGCATTTTACTGTAGGAGTCTGCTGCTGAAAATCATGATGATTTTTTTTTAAATTGTGCATTTGTCAAGTTGACAGTTGATCGGATTAATAATTTGGGAATTTTTTTTAGATGAGCGAGGAAAACTATAAGAATCTCAAGGCAAAGTTTAGTTCATCAAACGTGCGTCGTTTCATGCCTGCAGTATTTGAACCTGATGATGATGATGATTGTCTTGAGAACCCGAACGGCAATAGCGTTGAGAATTGCGACGATTGGTAATTTTGAGTAGAGTACGAGTGACAGCATTTAAGTATAATTTTTAATATAAGTGATGATGAAAGTTATGAGACGTGTAAAAATGTAATAATTACTAACCAAGCTTTATATACCAACAATGTTATATCTATAAGCGTGAAATCAACTTGTACTCATTAAATATTATATGTTTTATATTAGTTTAAGAAACCTAGTAATTCAATCCGGAAGCATTTTTGATTTTCTAGAGTAGTTGACTTGAACACCTTGTGTCTTGTGTGTTTTCATGTTTTCAAACATTTTCCTTTAATAGTTTTACTCCTAATGCCTGCTTATCTATGCAAAAGCGAGTGATTTAGCAAACTAGCAATTTAGGGTTTATAAAGGGAAACTGATGACGTTTGACCTTTAAGATTATAGCATCCAAGATAAGTGCGCAATCATGGATGATCTTCTCTCTTGATTAACTGCCTAATGATATGCTACTAAATAAATCTAATTTGATGAAATAAAATGTAATAAAATAACGCTGCTTATGATGCTGTACAGTATACCGACTTGAATATTTTATTTTTTTATTTGTGGTTCCAAATTTATATTTTTAAAATAAGGATTTCGGGAAACCTTGAATCATTTACATATTTATACAAAGCATGGGAAAGAAAGTAAAGCATTAAAAATAAAGAAAGATGAGTTGGCCAAAGATTTTTGTATTCCATCAAACTTTTTCTATTTCATTAACTTTTTTACCACATCTGCCTCGTTCTGTTTGCACTAAATTTGGATTTGGATCTTCATCAACTTACTCTTCGCCAAAATCGGCTACAACGAGAATACCTAATTAATTTGCTTTAAACCGTAGTTGTAAATTACTCAAATATTCTTATGCTTTTAGAACCAAGTACCATAATTTATACTTTTAACACATTTTCAAGACCATTTGTGGAATCATTCATTCGTACACACTTTATGGAATATCAAGGAGGCGTTATCTTTATATGTAGAATTATCGGTATGAAAGGACATGATTTGATTTTTGTAATTTTTTAATCGACAAGCTTTCTGCGTTAATCTTACCCCTTCCTCGTTATGTGTTATCTTTGACGGGGAAACTCCATTTGGAGGATGTTATCAACATGTTTCTCTTGATCCAAAACATTTGCTTTTATTGAAAGGAAATTTGAGGACAATACTACTATGTTATAATAATTGAGCTCAGATATAATTGTGGATAGTACTGTTTCGTCCGATTGGGACTCATCAGCACAACCCAATCCTTGCTCAAACTATGATGTACTGAACTGGTGAAAAGGTTGCAGAATTAGACAAAGGTTATTGGATTTCAGATTGGTTGTGAGGTGATAGGGCACCATGGGAAAATTTTGTAGAAACATGTGCACATTCAGTCAGTACACCTATTGTAAGTTGTAAGCTTTTATCTTGTTATTTAAAAAAAAAAATTGGAAATTTTCAGGAGACAGCTGAACGTTTTTGAAACCACAAAAGTTTTGGATTAGTAGAGACGAATATTTATTTAGTTAAACAATTTTTAAGTTCAGACTAATATTTTTCTGATGACTATGCCAGCTAGACTTTCAGCAGTAATGTGTTTCAAAAAAAACCCTATACTAGATATTTCCAATGCAAGGAAATTTCTGATAATTTACTAGCAATCTAAATCATAAAAAAACTAATGACTTGATTTTTTTTAATTTAAATTTGATACGTTTAGTTAATTAACTAGAAATTTCTTGCTAGTTAATCGCTTTGTTTTTTCTTTACGTCTGTCATAAATCGTTTGAAAACAACATTGATATTTTTAATCGGAACGCAACGGAAGTATATCACGCTTTGCTTTATTTTATTAAGGTTTTATTTTAGCTGCAGTATTCAAGAGAGATTGGATGAACTCCCCAATCCGATGCACCTTTATAGAGAACACAACTTAATTTCAAATGATGATAGATCACTTCCTTGAGAAATAACAAAGTAGCCGTAAATGTTCCAACAATTAGAGTAAGAAATGTTGCTTTCACATTTTCCAATGAAATTGGTCTGGGGTCGCCTTCCCCCATGCCCAAATAATTTATTTGACTTGTCTCGTTAACAGCAACACTTCGTTTGTTCCCTTCAGCAATTTTTTTTTGTCGGACTTTCCACAAGTCATTTTGAATGGTAGGCTTTTCCAAACCCATGCAAAAGAATCTGGAAATAATATCGTCAAATTGCTTCGCAAAACATTCCCCTTTCCTGATGATAAACGTGGATGAAGTAAAATATGCACTATCCTTCCCAAACTGAAAGGGATGCTGTCCAGACTTGTCTGTAAACTTGCGTCCTATATGAAACCTTGAAATTATGTCAAATTGAAAACAAGCATAATCTTGACTCGCAGCTTTTCTCAGGCATTCAACGTCATCTTTGTTCGCTTGCATTTTCTCATGAATTTTTTGAAATATTGGGTTTTCTGAATGTTTAAATACTTCAGCTCCAATCCCATTGAGAAACCTGTGAGAGCCACCCCATTTAAAATTTGAACTCGTTACTAAATATATCATGGTTTCTGGAACTGTTGAAAAACTTGGAGAAATAACGATAGATTGTAAAGCACAACAATAACAAATTCCAATAACCAATCCACACAAGATCCAAGTCCCCAGAAGAAAAGTTGATATGCGTTGTTTCATTGCAATACAAATATCTTGGCCAACTAGATAGGCATACAGATACAACACGTTTGACTCAAGTGAAACGACTCCACTTTTACTCAATTTGCATGATGACGAAAGCAAGTTTTCTACTTCATAAATAAGTAAAGCCGTTGATAACAAAGAGCCCAAAATTGATATCCAACCAAATAAGTCAAATGCGACAAAAATTGTTATCCAATCGTGATAAGCTTGTGGACGGTGTGTTGTGAAAGATAGATCTGTGTACTGCATTGGAGTTGTGAATTGAACAAAAGCCATTCTTTCCCTTGTTCGTGTTACTGAAAGAGAAATATCTCTTTTTCCATAAAGCACATCGCCCACACAACCCGTCCAATCCCCATTTGGAAGAAGTGAACCAGCTTTCCCTTCCGTGCTATTTCCAAATGTAGAGCATGGATGTGTTGTGAAAGTGAAATTTAGTTTACGCTGAATAATGCAGAACACATTCGCTTGAATTCCTCCATCGTGAGTACAAACATTATCAATCAATTTCATTTCAAAAGCAGGTTTGTAGCTTGTAGGAGCAGTGACGAGAAGTTGATGCCCATTAAAATTATTAGTGAAATCAGGAAATAAATATTTCAACGGTGGATGTGGAACTCTACCTGATTGAAAATTCATTTCATGAAGAATCGGATCATTACACAAAAAACAGAATGAGTATAAGTTGCAATTGTCTAATATCACAATTTTAAACTTGATGTTCGATGTTAATTTTATTAACAAAACAAGTTCACTGATTATTCTTGTATCTGGTAAAATAATGAAATGATCCTCGTCCCGTTTTAAAAAGGGATAAGGTGTTGGAGCGAAAAGTTGATTGAATTGTTGAGATAAACGAAATGCAGTCCATTCTTTAATATGAACAGTTAAAACTATAACAACTGTTTTGCAATACGGCGTGTGCTTGCGAGTCTCACTTTCCCCTGATAGATTACTTATCTGTTGTGATCCGAAAATATAAAAGTTTTTGTTGTAATTTGGTTGAAAGGCTTTTGATAAAATGGCAACTTCTTCGGATAAACTCAAACTTCCTATTGAGCAAAGCACTATTGAGCAGTTTGGAAAATATTCAGATATAATTTTGGAAGCTATTTGAATTTGATTCTGAAATTTTGTAGAATAACAACAATTCTGATAAATGACTATTACTAGCAGGCTGCTGCTTACTGAAATATGTTTCATTTTTTGTGTGCAAAGTACAAATAAACCATCCTCTTTTGTAAGTCGATTGGCTGTAGAACCCTGTAACAGTTCAATTGTCATTTCACCACACACTGTCATGAAAAGAAAGTTGTTTTCTTTGTATGAATATTATTTACCGAATCCTCATTTTTTGTTCGCGAAGAATAAAAGTGAACAAAGCAAAAATGTGAAACATGTTGTCAAAATTCCATTTCTTTGCCGTCAGTGCATTAGACAAACAAATATTTATGCTTTGACACAAGAAAAGACACATGAAAAAAAGTCCAGTCAACAAACACAATGTATGGTAAATGGTAACAAAAAAAGGCTATTGAAAATGGTTAAGGAATACAAGGAAACACTATATTATTGACTTTGTGCCATGGGAATAGATCTTACCAAATGAAATAATGTATAATTTAATGCCAGTTTTGTAGACATTGAATGAAAACTATTATTGGTTTTTGCACGTGCGAAGAATTAGTATGTATGTCAGCAATAAAATAGTAATAGCTGCTCATAACAATTTATTATGAATGTATCAATCTCTGTATGATTCAGCATAAAATTTATGATGCAAATGTGTTAGATATGGACCGGTTTAAAACACCCTATTACTTTTTTCATAAACGTGTTAATTTTTTTTTAGAATTTTTACAAACACAAATTTCCCCCGATATTTTATTGACTGCGATGAAAAGATATATCCAATATTTATATTCCCCAATGGGGAATAATCTACTCTATATTCTATCTGAAGACGTTATCTTTCTATCATGACATAATTGTTTGTTTTCCATATTGCTTCTGTAATATTCCGATCAAAACTCATTTGTAGCCAATTAATTGACTACCGGTTCAAAATTGCTCGGACAACCAGGATGTGCTTAAACATGCTAAGCTTCTACCAAACACGTGCTGAACTGGATTTAAAAGCAATGTAAAAACTAAAGCCTTGGTGAATTCCAGGTATTCATTTCCTGTTATTCATTAAAATCAGATAACGCTTATAAGCGAAATCGAAAAATTGGAACAAGGATAATCAATGTTTTCCAGATAGTCAGAATATTCAGTGTTTTTCAGCTTACTCCAGTCCAGTACCAAGTTACACCTTGTTGTTGCTTAACTACTTATGAAAAGAATTACAAATACGTTAAAGTGTAAAAGTTTCCAAGGATTATATTTGTCAATACTGAAAACGTATATATTTGGAATATTTATATAAAAATATTAGAATAAATTCATTTCGAAGAATCAAAGCGAGAAGTAGCTAGATTTGGATACTGTTTCAACTAAAAATAATATTTAGTAGCTCATTAAAAATATTCTCCGTCCTACAGCCTACAGAATGAAACATAACCAAAATCCGAATTTAATTCTCGTCTTTATGCTTTACTTTCACCTACCCAAAATGGTCTTGTTGTCCCAAATTGCTGACTCAAATATTGAAATCGCAAATTTGAACAGTTATTTAGGGATTTTCTCATCCTGCTTTATAAACATAGCAACTTATAGGGAATTGATTTACGATCCTCTAGATTTCCCTGTCATGCTAACAATCTTGGAAACCAGAACCAGGTATCTAGTTCATGATGACATGCTGAACATGTCAAAACCACTTAACTGTGAAGTGAATGTTTTAATCATACCTCCAACACGAAGCTCCCAATGCAGCAGACCCGCATTGATAACCCAATGGCCGCTTTATTTAATTCATCGTGAAAAGCAACTGATAATTGAAAAGACAATTTTCAACACAAGAATGCAATTTGATATCCTCATTTCTGATAATTTCATTTCTCCATGGGGTTTCCACTGTTGGTTTCAGATAGTGTCAGTATATAATTTGGCTCGTTACAACCCAAACTCTGTGACTGTACTTTCGGCACCCAAAAGTTTATGGGAACTGCTTCATCTTAAAACATTTAAAGAACGTAATTCTTCTAATTTGTGGCAGAAATATGTGATTGCAAAAGTAAATGTTTTCTGTCATATTTGCAATCCTTTAAGAGGGTACCAGCCAGTTGAGTTGCACAACTCTCTGAAATATCCCATCACATTAGCGAATTTGCTACGGAAGATTGCGGTTCTTAATTCAGAAACCTCAAATATCAAATGGATGCTTTTTTACTTCAACTTTAATCCCCGTACTGAAACAGGGAGCTTCAAATACCCTTTTGATGATCACGATCGCCAGCTATTTATTAGCGACAGGAACTTACGCGCATTAGACAGGGAACGTCTCCTCTACTACGTAGTTAGGAATGCATCCTATTCCTCTTACGGGAATTGTGCAAATTGCGTTCAAAGATATACATTTGGATTATCTTACATTGCGTTCAGTAGAGAGCAGAATTGGTACATGTCCCACTTTCCACTTAATCACGAAATAATGGAATGGGTTAGTTGCGGCTATCTTCCAGGAAGGATTGCAATTATGGAACTTGTTTCAGCTTACAGGTTATTCGCTTGGATTGTGATATGCCTAACATTTATACTGTTCCCAATTGCAGCTACTCAAATTGAAAGATTCCACAATCGATTAAAAAGCAAAATATCTTTTCCAGCAAACAGGAAAGCCAAATACTTTGAATATGTCTACGGTTGCTTCAAGCCATTAATTGACCAAGGGCCAGATGAAATATCTGCGGCCATGAATTCTGTATCTGCACTTCAAATATGTATGGCATTTTATCTCCTGATGACAATCATCTTGAGTAATGGTTACAAAGGAGAGAACATAACAAAGCTGATTTCCCCAGTTCCTCCTATTCCATTTAAAACATTTGAAGAGTTGGTTGAAAATCAATACACCATTTTAAGCGCTCCAGGCTTCCTCAAGTCAGAAGCACATCCAGCTTTCACTCAGGATTTTATGAAAAACCTACCCTCTTTGCTGAAGAAGCATGGACATGAACCGTATTCCAAAGGTTTCCACCTTTTTCGCATAGATGACTTTGACAATGTTACAAAGTCCTCCTTCCGACTTTACTTTACACAATTTTGAAACTGTATCGAAAACACTTATCAAAGCGGGAACAGTACATCCTAAAAAATAGGGTTGTCGTTTTTTCGGTTTTCCGTTTTCCAAACCGTTTTTTCCCGTTTTCCTCCCGGTTTCGGTTCGGTTAGGAGGTCTAACCGAAAACGGAAAAACGCGGTTTCGGTTCGGTTTACGTTTTTAACGAAAAGACTTAAATATAACAAAAATGAGCTACAGAGCAGTTTTTTTTGCAGAAATTTACTAATAGGGACTTCCAATTGACTCATTCTTTTGATTTTTGATCAATAAAGTTTATTTAAATGAATTTGAATGAGCTGAAAAGGACCTGTGGACGAGTTTTAGCATGGTATTATGCATTTTGTATGTGTAATTTGATTTAAATTGACATCCACTTTTGAAAACATTGAAAATGTTAATAACAGGGTGTTTTATTTTTGTGTTACTTCAATAATGTGGTAGTAGCACTTTACTGTAGTTTTTCTGGAACAAATGGTCCGAAAATTAAATGAATTTTTAATTAAATTTATCTAAACAAAATTAGCTAAATATGTTTTTTAGAATTAAACTACCAATTCAGGAATTGTTGTAACTACCTGGAATTATTAATAAACCTTGTTCCAAACCTTTATGTATTATGTACCCCTCTGTATTTGGAAGGTATAGGGGTAATTAAAGAAAACGGAAAACCGTTTTCGGTTCGTTTTTTACTCCCAACCGAAACCGTCTACGGTTTCCGGTTCGGTTTTCTCTACCAACCGTAACCGTACACGGTTTGCAACCGAAACCGAAAAACGGCAACCCTACTAAATAATAGTAAAGTTAGTCTTCACGTTCCACATTCGAATGCAAAAGTCGATTGGAAGGTAACGTCGGGCTTATCACTTTTGTTTAATTGTTCCAATGACCCCAAATTGGCAGTTGTGGCGGATCGAACTAGGATCTTAAAGTTTCAAAGCCTTTACACCCTTAATCACCACGCAGAGCCGGGAGATAGTAGGTTCAAGCACCCGTTGTCATTTGGAAAGGAGGAAGTTGGAAGAGGAACCTACGGTTTTAGTATGTTGGGATGGATAAATGCTAAAATTGTTCAGAGAATGAATGGACTTTATACCGGAGGCTTAATTCAGAGGCATGACACCTTCAATGAGAGTTTGTACAAGGAATCGGGGAGATTGATAGACATGCCAGTATTGAACGTTTTCAAGCCTACAAGAATGTCTACAAGTTTTTTATTAGTGTTTTTGATTTTGGCAGTTGGAATTTTGTTAAGTGGAATAATATTCTTGATTGAGAACAGAGATTTTGTAAAAACTATATGGCGTGTTTGGGAGAGTCGAAGAGTAACGGTGTTAAAATTTACTAATTGATTAATCTCGATTCCTTAATATGCGATGCACAATGAGTATGTATCAAGATGGCTTCATCGATATTAAACTTCGATTATAAACCATCAAAGCATTTTTTGCCCTTCACAAAAGGAAAGCAATGTCAAATGTTTAATTAAAGAAATAAATGATGGTGGCTGTGCGTAAACTTCTTTGTTGATGTTATCAGTAGAGGGAGGGGTGGGATTTAGAGCCGGTCATGTCGAGGGGGTGCGTAAATGCTAAAGGGGCAATGCTGTAGGGGATGGATGATGCTATAGGGGTTGGTAAGTGGACATTGCAGTATACGTACAAAGGTGCACTGGTACCCCTGTACATATACACCTGAACAGATGTCGATAATATACATATGAGATCGACACAATTTTAATACAGCATGGGTATTATCAAATAGGATCCCAGCTATAAAAAGAGATCTCATTATTTTAATGAGGGATCAGTTGCATCACAACAGTCAACCACAAACATGGATAACTTATTTGTGCACTTGCAGAGTGATTCGTCACCAACCTATTTTCCTAACAACAAAATAACGGATTTTAGGAATCACTTATCTAGCCCTTTAGATATTGATGCAGGATTGTATGAGGTTGCACTAGTACAGTGTAGTTACGTATATACCCCTCCATATTTAAAGAAGGGTAGAGAAGTGGCAGAAGTGACTGTACTGAGTGAGCTAGAAACAATTTACTTTTGCGAGAGTTTAACTACTACGCATCTTACATATACAGTGGGTAAAATCGAAGAGTACTCAACCGATTTCGTGATGGATATAGATTCGTACAAGCGTTACAAGTCAATCCGTGGGTCAGACTGTTTAAATCGAGCGTACGCAGTGGGTATTGGTGACATTGCAGAGCATTTAAGACAAAAGAATCATGTAATGTTCACAGAAAGAGTAGTAGAATACCAACACACGGGGCATATAAGAAGTGTCACTGAACTAATACAAATCTGTAACAAAGTTCTAAAACAATTTCAATGCACTATCAATGTGAATGGAAATCAGGTTAAGTTAGAATCAACTGGGAATGTTGAGTGGCTCTTTGAGATTGATCCATCTCAATGGGTAGCTGGCATATTAGGCTTGCAAGAGTACGTTACTGATAAACGTAAATGCATGTCAAACCCAACATGGACAACCATTGATGAGACAAAAATAAATGAATCTATCAAAGAAGGAGTGCTGTTCAAAATTCGTTTCATTGAAAAAGAACAAGACATCGGACCAGTATCCTTCAATTTTCAAGAAGGATTTAAAGGTGTTGTTTCTAGTAAATCAATAATAGAAATTAATACAAAAGAGTACTTTAATCTACTGGGAAAACATGTAGCAAACGACAGTGCTATAAATAAAAAATTTAAGTGTTGTAAAACCGTATACAAGTTATTTCTACAGAAAGACGTTCACGATATTGGATCACTAATAAACGAACTTAACATCACCCTAAAATTGGATCAAATATATCATGAAAATAGCCGTGTGTTTTTAAAGCACAATTTTACTCTCGGTGCGTACGATATTAAATACGACGAGCACATCTCTGCAATTCTGGGCACTTCAGAATTACTAAAAATAGAAGAGGCTAAAACTTTCAACGTTTCTAAGGGTGAATTTGGACCTTTCTTTGGGCATGGACAGCAGAGAATGTTCATTTACATGGACATAATCGAAAATCAGTATATAGGTGGACAGCTAGCACCGATTTTACGTATAGCAGATTACAAAGGGGAGTCAGGACAATATTGTACCCAAGAATTTGCCCATCACCACTATGTTCCTATTAGAAATATAAACCTTGATCAGATCCGTATGTATATAAGGAGTGAAACATCAGATTATCTCCCAATTGAATTAGGAGCCTTCAGTGCAACACTACATTTCAGACGCAAGAGATACTAATAAACCATATCAAAATGGATAATCAAATTGGATTCGGAGGTGGAATTGAACCTGGTCTCCTAGTTTATCGACCAAATGTTCGACGACAACATGGACATGGGTTAGGGGCATTTTTTGGTCGACTAGCTTCTCGACTTATCCCTTTTGCCAAGGAATTTATTTTACCACATGCTACAAAGGCAGCTAAAAACCTAGCAGGAGACTTGTTAGAAGGGCGTAATTTCAAGCAAAGCCTAAAGTCCAATGCTGTTGGGGTACTTAAAGGAGTAGGAAACCAGTTAATCAATCAGTCTGGAAGTGGCTTAAGAAGAGGAAAGAAACGCAAGCAAACAACCAAGCCCAAAAAATCAGCTAAACGAAGAAGGGTATCCAAGCCAAAAAGGAAACTGAAGAAACCCAAGGGTAAAAAACAGAAGAAGAACCAAAGACGTCGTACTACTCTCAAAAAGAACGATTTCTTAACCATATTCGACTGACAAGATGGATGACGATAAACCCAATCTCCCTGACGTCAAGTTTTACAGGTCTGAAACTTTGTTGTTTGAAAGCTCGCATATGATGTGAGTATTCAAAACACATCTGTGTCAACCTACCATCCACTCCACTCTGTAGAAAACAAAACTTCACCAATAATATTTACAATTACTGGCAACGACATTAACTACATAAATTTGGGGGAGTCAAAACTCTATGTACGTTGTAAGTTGGTGGATAAGTCTGGGAAGAACATCCCTTACGAAGTCGATAAAACCAAAGCGTCTTATGCACCTGTGAACAACTTCTTACACAGTTTGTTTAGTAGTGTAACTGTGCATGTAAACGATGTTGAAATAACACCACAATCCGGATATTACCCATACAGGAGTTACATTGAAACTCTGTTAGCAAAGGGTAAAGATTACAAGAAAAGCCAAGGGCAGTCAAGCTGCTACTACAAAACAAAAGATGAAAAAGATACCGCGGACCCCGGCTGGGTATCTCGAATGAACCTGGCTGACAAAAGCAATGTATTTGAAATGTATGGGCGACCGCACTTGGATCTGTTTCATCAAACCAAGTATCTTCCACCTGGTGTGGATGTCAAAATCACATTTCACCGATCAAACGATGAATTTGCTATTCATGCGACCGGAGGAGCTATCGCACAAAACTTACAAATCCAAATCGAAGAAGCTCAGCTTTTTGTTACAAAGCACACAATTCACTCTGACATAATGATGCGATCTCTCCGAAATTGGCAGAAGGGCTATCCTGCTAAATATCCTATGCGGAAAATTGAAATGAAGCCCTACACTTTGCCTGTAGGGACATTGAGTAATTACAACGAAAACCTAATAACTGGGTTTTTACCAGACCGGATAGTGATTGGATTGGTGAATTCTAGAAACGTCCATGGCACTTATGCATCAAACCCTCTTGTGTTTGAGCATTTTGGACTGCAGCATATTTCAGTAACTTGCAATAGCGAAGTTATCACAAACTATGCAATGGATGTGGACTTTGACAACGATAGAGCTTTGCGGGCCTATGCATCTGTGTTTGAAGGACTTGGGCTTGCGGATTGGGACTCTGGAGTGGACTTGACTTTAGAAGAATACAAATCTTCAAAGACATTCTTTGTTTATGATTTGAGGCACTTGCGAAACGCATTCTGTCCACCTAGACATGGAAATTGTGTGATCAATCTCAAATTCAAAACGGCACTCACAGAAGTATTAACAGTCATGTGCTATCTGGAATACCAATCAGTATTGCACATCAACTCTGACCGTAACGTATTCTTCAAAGACTTCTCCAAGTAAAAAAAATGGATACTCTACAAGTAATTAAAACGATGAAGATCTTGTTCAAAAAGAAGAAGACGCAATTTGGTTGCATTCCGTGCGACAAATTGGATAATCTTCAAATCCAACACTATCCACTTGCCATTTGCCTTAACGATCAAACATCTGATCAACCTGGAGGCCACTGGGTAGGGATACACATTGAACGAAAGAACAAGCCAATGGAGTTTTTCTGCAGCTATGGTAAACCCATGAAGTATTATGCTGACCACTTCACCAAATTTGCTGAGCGGAATAAGCTGAAGGTTCAAGAGACCAACATATGTTTGCAGTCACCAATTTCAGGAGTATGCGGGCAACATGTATTATTTTATTTGTATAATAGATGGAAAGGATGCAGCAGAAATGTATACTATGCAAAATTTTCAAAGAATTTGGATAAAAATGATAAGATTGTACATAATTTTGTAAACAGATTTATTAATCAATGAAAAATAAAGAACACAATACAAAAATATATCAATATGACTCCCATGGAATTATTTTTTCATCTAATTGAACAACTGGTCGATGACTTCTAACTGATTTCATCTGGGCAGCCATGATTTCCTTTAGTAACGTGGGTGAAACAGATCCCACTGGGACATGTTGTTTGGCCAAATATTCAATCACATCACTATAACCATCGGGTTTCTTGTATCGAGCATCAGAGAGTGATCTGACAAGAAACTTGTAGTTTGAGTTAGGAATGTCCCGTCCATTTATGTTTACTCCTCCATCGGCATTTAGAGTTATTTTGTAACTCTCTAGGAATTCAATCATACGATTAGAAGATGCCTCATTCCACTTGATGCTTTTAGCTGCTGTTTTTCTTCGTTTTGAGCTTGGCGATGTTGGTGGACTGGGGGTAGTGTCTATATTTTCCTTGGTAGATGTAGGAGTTGATTCCTCCTTCTTTGATTCTTTTACCTTCACGAGAACAGGGGTGTTGTCTTGTTCAGCTTTATATGCGTGTTGGCTTCTTTTGATTTCGTGAAACAATTTCGCTTTAATATCAGTTGGTAGATCCGAATCAAGAACATGTCCAGCATCATCAGTTGAACTTGTAGCTCCTGTTAAGGGATGATGTTTTGTCACAACCGATGTCATCAGCCGATCATAGAGGGCGGCAGATATTAGCTTCATTTTCTTGGCCATTTTTACTTTGAGAATAACGCAGTCGCCAATAGAGGTAAAATTGTATTCAAAATAACGGGTAGAAATCCTCCCTTTTGAATGAGCAGCTTCTTTTTCTTCGCTATGGGTTCTTTTTTGAATGCAATTCTCTTTATAATGGACTTGTGTTTACAGAGCGCGTGTTTAGCGTGAGCTGGAATACTGACATTTTTCTTCACCACGTTCAGAGTCGCTTCACAAAGTGATTTTATCTGGTCCTGGCTTGCTCCTTTTATGAGGCTTTTGCGAGACTTTGGATCAGTCTCTAAATAGTATTCTAGGAACTTTTTGTTCCTGATAATCCGTCGAACCATCTTGCTTATGTTAAACTGAGAAGAGTTGCACACGATGTAAACGATTGAAGGTTCTGCTCACGAGTGATCTTATTTTTGGACATAAGAGGATTATATACGTTTGAACAAACAAGGAAAAGGCTCATTCGTGTATTCGTTATGGCAGGTGAATTAGCTATACGGTATACCAAAACAAAAAACCCATGGGGGTTTGCAGGTGCTGCTGCAGTTAAACGAGCACTAAAGGAAGGAAAGGAAAATTACAAGAAGGATGAAATTAAAAGAGAATTACGACAAGTCCCAGCGTATGTACTTCATTTTCCTTTGAGAAAACGTTTCCCAAGAAGAGTGGTGTCAGTGCCAAATATAAACCACCAATGGGGTGCTGACTTGATTGAAGTAAGGCACCCTAAGTCAAATTATAACAAGAGGTATATACTTGCAGTATTGGATCATTTCTCTCGTTCAGCATGGTTAGAGGCTCTACCTAACAAAACTGCTTTAACAGTAGTAGAAGCCATGAAAAGGATATTTAAACGATCTAAAAGAACATGCAAGGTATTTCAAACGGACGATGGACTAGAGTTTAAAAATAGCCTGATGAAGAAACTGCTGGAGCCCTTGGGGATTAAGCATTTTATAACAAGTTCTTCTACAAAGTGCTGTATCAACGAACGTTTCAATAGAACGTTGGGGCAGCGAGTTGCGAGGTACCTTACAGATGCTAAATCTAAACGTTTTGTACACAAGTTAAAAGATTTCGAACGTCAGTACAATAACACATATCACTCGACAGTTAAGTGCGCTCCAAATAAAGTCACAAAGGATAACACAGCCGAGATATGGCAGAATATTTATAGTAAAAAGTTGAATAAGCTTAACAGACTTAAAAATAGCAAATTCAATGTTGGAGACCGTGTACTTATTCCAAGAAAGAAGGGACTTTTTCAAAAGGGTTATGATCAAACGTTTGGTGAGAAGGTACATATAATAACACATGTTAAAAAGACTAAACCTGTTACTTACCATCTTGAAACCGAGGACGGTCAACGAATTAAAGGGGGCTGGTACAGGCAAGAACTTGTGGGTTTAAATTAAGAAGAATGGGGCTGTTTGACTGCTTAAGGGTGGACTTAAACTGTCCCTTGTCTGTACCATCAGTTTCAATATGTTCCAATTTTAGACTCAAGTTAATATTTGCCAGTGCCAGTATAAGGGATACGTACACAAGTACGTTAAGGTTGCACCTGAACAGAAAGGTGTCGTCTAGGATTAGACAGGTGGAAGTAAAGGGAGGGTTTGAACCAAAATTAGTTTCTTTCTATTATTATCTTTCTGGTGAAAAGGATAAAAAAGTTATAACTAGAGTAAGGAGAACCAAGTCTTGCCCTGGTAGGTATATAGAAAGGTAAAAACCCTTTTCTATTTTTACGGTCCAAGTGCAGAGAAAGGGTCAGCGAGTGAGTATATAAACCCCACTCAAAATTGAGAAGGGCATCCAAAGCAATTTGTGCTCTCTTACAAGACACTTGACTTGCTCTCACTCAACTTACTCTGACTTTCTCGTAAATCAGAACTTTTTAAGTTCCCATTCCGAAACCGAAACTTTTAGTTTCCACTCCGAAATCCGATTTTCAAGATGGAGAATCTCTGGGCCGCTGATACTGCCATCGTCACTGATACTACCATTGACTCTGATACTGCCACTCAAATCATTGACTCTGACACTGCCACTCAAATCAAGGGTGAAGTGTCTTTGCCTGATATTGTGACATCCTCTGTTAACTCACTTTTGATGGAGGCTCTACCTGACGAAAGTATTCAGGCTGCTCTCAACCTGGCCTTCCCATCTGACGATCCGTTGTACGCTCATGGCCAAGCTATGGAGTCTGACTCTGATGAAGGAGAAGACGTTTGGCAGCATTCTCTATCACCACCGTATAAAGGGGAGGACCATTTACTGCATTCCTCAGCTGTTACCAGAAAGACGATTCTCAAACGCAAAGAAGTCCTGGAGAATGTCCTTAACAGTATTGATCACTCAAAACGTCAACCTGGCTGTCCTGGATTTCGGGTTGTCTACAACCTGAATCTGGTTGGTGGAACTTTCAATGAGATCCCCACTGACGTTCATGCTCCCGCTGGTGGTGCTTACTTCAACCCTGAACGTGAAGCTCCTTACGTTCGATTGTGTGACCATTCTAATTGCGATCCTGCTGCCGAGATGCAATACATCCTTGTTAAAGCCTTAAACAAGGATGGTGTGATTGGACATCAGTCTGCCGCACCTTGGACACCAAGGGCAAGCAATGAAAAGTGGATAAATGTCCCATGGAAAACTGTCCGTCAACCTCATTTGGCTGACAAGACAATTGGTCAAGACGTTTTCACCTATGTCCACAACTACAAACGAAAGGAAGAGCTCATTATCAAGTATCTCCACGCATCTCAAAAGATGCCCAGGATTAATGATGGAGATAGCCCCCTTACACGAGCTGATGAGCATGTAGCTGGATGGGGTTGGGCCACACATCTGGCTTATATCGCAGCCGAACAATCAGTTGATGATATAGCCGCTGCGATTATTAAGGGACTGCCAAGGGATTTTCGATTCGGTGGAAATCACCTTGTATGGAACCCACTGCTAGATCCTCTTGCTGATGAAATCGATCCCAACTTTGAAATCTTCCGAGACTATGACATTATTGAGTCTTGGAGCCACAACAGCAATGTTCTTAAGAGAATCCCTCTTGCATTGTATAGGCAGCCCTTGGTAAAGTACGACCCACTGGTGGAGGAGCGTGAAACCAAGCGAATGCGGTTGTCTGAGGAAGGTGATGTGGAAGATAGTGTCAAGGTAGCGAAGCTGCTTAATTTCTACCAAGATCTCTATGAGAAGGTGAAGGCTGACAACGTTGTGATTCAAGAATCACCAAGACAACGCCCATATGAGAAGTACCCAATCCATGTCTGGTTTAAGAACTATGCCAAGGTGGTACATGTAGTGGAGAATGACAAGCCGGTCCCAAAGACGGAGACACAAACCTATGTATTTCTCAAGCGACCAAGTGCACATCAACACACCGTATCTGAAACCATGAGCTTCCCTAAATCTGAGCTGTCTTCCGTAATCATGGACTTGTGGAGAACACTTGTTGCATCCACCAGAGACGGGAAGCGCCTTTCAAAGGAAGCATCCTTTATAAAGCAGTACATTGAATATGGGATGGGGAAGAAGTGCTTTCCTTCTCGTTACGATGCAATCATGGATGATGAGGATGAACCATTGATCCCTAATCAATTCACCGCTAACGTTAGAGGGCTTGAGTCTGCTGTACCATTTGAGGGAACGACAACAAACATTAAGATGTTCTACAACTATGGGGGTGAATGTGATGTCCTGGGGGCATCTAACATTGAGCTTTTCAAGTACACACCAAATAAGGATTTCAAGCTGACCATCAAGATTGACGAAGTTCTCCCTGTTATTGAGAGATTGGTGCATTGGTACAATATTCTCTTCAAGAATCCTTATAACCCTCCTGTTTTTGACTTGCTAGATAATATGTACAGGTTAGCTAAAGACTTTGATGGTCTTGGCTCTACCAGTTTCCACTTTGCTCGCTTAGCAATGTTAAAGCACATAAAACCACACGAAGTTTGTAAATTTTATGCTAGTATCAGACTCTTGTTGGAAGAAAAAGACTTGAAAGCATATACTTATAAGCAAAATAGGTATGGAAACGCCTATGTTGATCTATAAATAAATTATATATGAAACCAAAACGTTTTTCTGTCTACTCATAAATTCATTTGGCATCCTTACATTTTGCATCAGTTTACAATGGACTCTGTTAGCAGCAACAGCTCCGAAATCACCTCTTCCCCTTCTCAGTTGGCTTACGAGTTGGAAGAAGTTTTTGAGGAAGAACCAAGAATTATTAGTTGTGTTCTCGTCTTTACATTCATCTATATTCTCTGTTTGATTACACTGGTTTTTGTTCTCGTGTATCTTATTGTCGAAGTGAACGAGTACTCTGAGAATTTACTCTTGCTACAAGAGTACCAGGATAACTCTAGAGATATCCTAGATCTGCTAAAGAAAACTTATCGACTTGTTCAGGATGGACGTGTTTAACTCTGAGGTGCACGTCTTGGACTTTGACGATCTTCTGACTATTGGAGCGATACAAGAAGGTACGTAAGGGGCGGCGGCGGCTCCCCCTCCCTTTTAGGGGTATAGGGTCCCTACGCTATGCGTTTTATAGGTCTATGCGTAAGCATAACTACGCGTAGCGTATACCCTATGCGATAGCATACCCTACCCTATGCGGGAGCATAACCTACGCGTAGCGTAACCCTATCGTATGCATAGCATATAGTATGCCATAGGCATAACCGGGGCCTGTTATTTATTTTTTAGGGTATGGTTTAAACCCACCTACCAAGCCAAAGGAAGTTAAAGCCTCCAAGAAGCGAAAGATGAAGGATGAAGAGACTTTCAAGTTATCAGAGATGCCGAAACGAGCAACGATCAAGTATGAAATGATTGGTAACTGCTTCTCCAAGGATAGCTTCATCCTTGTCACAAAGATTGGTCAGGATGGAAAAGAAACCAAGGAAACCTTTCATGCAAACAAGTTTCCTTGCTTTCTGAGTGGACTCCTCAAGACAGACCCAGATGCCTATGCTCATTTTTTAAATAAGGCGATCAATGTACTCAATACCAGTTAATTTGTTGAAATAAAATCTTTATTCAGCCATATAAACAATCATATTCTCGGGGAACAAACTACTTCTTAACCTACATGCATCATCTTGCTCTTGTCCATAATCAATGACAAGATATCCATATCTTCGTGTCATGCATTCCTTGTAAGCATACTCAAGTGCTGCATTGCGCTTCCCACCATTCATTTGTCGCCCCAGCACGCTAGCGAATCCATTCTCCCTTGGGTTCTTCATAAGTACAATATACTTTGCGTTGGTAGTCAATGTCCTCAGATTCTTGTAAAAAAAGTTCTGAATCAGAAACAGAACCGAAATATTCCTATGATGGGACCCACGGATAAACAGATTGACTGCATCATCTGATTTAGCCATCTCTGTCATCAAATCGTCACACACTACGAGTTTATGCCTGCCAAACTCATCAGCAATCTCATCAGGCAGCCCTTGATGAAACACAATGTTAGGTATAGACACCTGTAGTTCACCAAACAGTTTGGGCTGCCACTCGGTATACAAGTACATAACTTCGTCGATAGGTGGATCCATGATCTCCAATCTACGCTCTAGTATCTGCCTGGTAAGGGTACTCTTACCGCTTTGAGTCGCACCACTTATAATCATGGTGAATGGTGCTTTTAATGTATAGTCGAAATCCATTTTAGTATCGGAGAATAATTTTTATTTGTGTTAATGCAATGAGAATCAAACAACAACTGAGCCAATAAAATAAATTGTACATACACATAAAGGATTTGGTTTACTATGTTTTGCTTTTTATTTATAACACAATATTTACATATATACATATTTACAAAATAATAATATTAATCTGTACACCATTTTACATTTACATCATTACATAAATCTTTAATTTCAAGCTTGGCAAATTGTTCACACTCATATTCATTAGGAAATACCTTACTCAACTCTTCATCGTACTCATAATGATTCTTATACATAGGAATGTCTTTGTGACCTAAAGCTAACGATACCCTATTACACAGCATGAACCTCTTATTGTCAAACTGATTCAATGCGCGCTTGGTCTGCTTAATAGTAAACAGTTGATGGTTGATGCTACGAATACTCTTGAAAGTTGCAAAAGATTGTATGGGCTTCTCTAAACATTTAACATAGCAGTCAAACCTAATGTCTTTCTTTACCGCGCTACGAGCTATACCCTTTGCTTTCTTGTCTCCACCTACATTTATTACTTTACTATCTGCATCTACCTCTACATACTCATATGCATACATTTTACTCTTCAATGCTATCCAATGTAATGCATTCCTTCTTTACAATAGCAAGTGCAAGGGTAGGTGACAGAGTTTTTATGCATTTTAATGTTGGCTTACTGCTGTATCTAGCCATCTGTTGAGCATTGTTTATGAGAATGAGGTTTACGCGTTTCCTAACATTCTGAATCTGTTTGCCATATAAGCTATTATTCAAGAATTTTCTAAGGTTGATCTCAACCTTTGACTTTGCTTGTGCACGCATCCTACTATTGTAGTCAATATAATCTTTCATCCATGCTTCCTGAGTGAATGAAATGCCCCTATGCACTTGTACAATCTCAACTCCAAGTCTATGCCACAGCTGTAAAGCTCTATAATGACAAATAACACGCTTTGGTGTTAAGCATGCTACCATTTTCTGGCACTTCCATGCAGTTTTTCCTACTGAAAGTATGTTACCTAACTCCTGTTGTAAGAAAGATACTTCGTCGGGTTGAACCGATCGTTTAGATGGCATTGGTGGGAATGTGTTAAACTTATCATGCAAATGCTCTGGATACCTAACACTGACCTCAAGAAACTCTCCATAACTTAAATTGTCCTCTTCATCAAAGCTCTTTAAATGAGCATCAATATCATTGTTTCTGAGATCAATCTGCGCTTGTGAAAGCCATTTATAATTCCTAACAGGTAGCTTGCTTGATAAACCTGCAGCATACAAATTGTTCTTATCTAAATACATAAGCCAAGACTTTGGTTTTGATGCATCAAATTTCTCGCAGTACTGGTTGTTGGCTTCAGCACTACGAGTACAGCCGACTGTACATAAGCCACCTCTAACTGCATCCTCCATAAACAAGTACATGTTGATGTCGGAAAGCAATTCGGCCTCATACTTAGTATACTTTAAGCATGCGTCTAATGTAAACATCGGAAGAGATAGGTAATGAGGCAGATCTAACCTAAAGCTCTCCCACATTACTTTACGTAAAGCAATGAAGCAACATGCAAGCAAGAGTGTATCTGTAAATACGTACAAGTCATGCCATTCACCCAGGTCCTTTATTCCAAAGGCTGTCCATACTCGTTGTGCATTTGCATACACCTTTGGACACATGGGTTCATCAACCAAGTCATTATGAAATTTCTCGATAGGTGGCAGACAAGTCTCTTCAAACTTGTCAAAGCTGTCCATGTATGTATATGGGTATGCTCCCTTACGAAGAAGGTACTGAACAATCTCATTGTTGTAGTTGTACCCTTTCTCATTACAATATTTTTCCATCTCAGACTTGAATATTTCAAAGTCTGTGTCAGGGTTTAGGCTCTCAACCACCCTCTCTAAGCCCATGCCTCCAAAGAATGAAAGACTATCTACATACTTTAATGAATTATTAAAAGTTACAGCCGTCATTTTTTCGGATGATGAACCTAATAGCTCAATGTCTTTTACTATGTCCTTTTCAGCTGCAAGCAAAAGCAAATGAGAATCGTAGCCAGAGAAGTTATGACAAAAAACACTAAAATTTTTCCTTATGCTTGCGCCTTGGTTACATTTATTATGGGCAAAGCCAAATGCATTGTACGGGGGTGCATGTAAATGATGTTGAACAATCCAATCATCCAACCCTTCTCTAAGATGCTCTGGAATTAATGCAAGTCTAGTGGTATAACCAAACTTCCTATCACATATGCAACATTCTTCCTTAGAAAATCATGATCCATATTATTCCACTTTGCCTGTTGTTCAGGTGTGAGAACCATAGTCTGCTTTGCTTCCTCTTGCCACCCAGCAATAACATTTTGAAGCTTTTGTGCATAATCTAACATGTCAATTATACATCGTTTTGCTACAGCAGGTTCGCTTTCAATCTTAGGATCGAATCTATATATTTGTCTAGCCCTAACTTCATTATTATAATCAATGCATACCCAACTAAAACCACAACCTTCATGAATAGTTTCCTTTTCCAGTTTGGAATTAGTGGCATCTGTATATGGTTTGAGAATAGATTCAAAGTCAAGAAAGAATGTGAAAAGTGCAGGTACTGTGCGAGCGTACTTGTCAAACTTCATCATTTTCCTTTCAGGTATGTTAGTTTTCTGTAAGCCAAGAGTGGCACATGTAACAATATGCTCATCATAAGTGCTTGTCCCAAAGAAATGAATGCATCGCCTACATAATCTCATGTCTTTATCCTGTGCCTTTTTCCCCAAAAATTTAAATATGCTTTCAATATACATAAAGTGGCCACTCTCCTGTCGATACATGAAAAGAATATCAAGATGTATATCAGTATGGTACTCAGTAACGTAAAGGGGATTGACTTTATTCCTAATCTCCTGTTGTGCATGCTTCCTTAAAATGCCTTGATTTGTAGACTCAGTTTTCGAAATACCAACCTCTTCATCTACCTCAATTACGTCTTCTAGATTTATACCTTGCGCTAGAGAAATAATCCTATCCTTTTGTTTGTGTAAATTTTTATCATTTGAACCTTTTTCTAACTGATCCTTAAGCTTTAAAACCCTTTTCTCATACTGCTCATCATCATACCCTAAAATGAATAGACCCAAGTTGGGATTAAGCTTCTGAAATTTTTTCAATTGTGAAAATGTCATGGGGTAAGTAATACCTCTAAAGTCTATTGATATTTCATCCTCCATGTTTTCAAAAGGTGAACCTTTTTTACCATTCCATAACTCTACCTTTTTATATGTAACTACACCCTGATCGACTAAATGCTTGTAGAAAGATGATTCCTTGAGTTTTGGCCTTTGACGAGTTAAAAACCTTGCAGATTTGCCTTCTGAATTTACAATACATTTTTGTAATTCAAAGTGGGCTAATATGGCGTGAGCAAAACATTTTTCTTCATTACCACCAGAAGCATTGATATATGCGCCCCTTTTGGTTTTTATGACTTCTGGCATAAAGTATTCATCCCATTGGGAAGAACCTCCATTTAATACCTTATACCTAACAATATTCATTCTAAAATTTAAAACTCTTTCATGATTCCAACCACTACCATTATGTGTATGCTCATCTAACCTTTGCTGAAAGCAATCTACCATTAAAGACAAAGCATCTTGTATTTCTTCCTCGTGTCGAACAAGATAAAAGTTTGATGTAAACCCATGCTCTTGTCTATCTTCATCATCTCCTACACCTTTGGTGTACACACTATCAATTTGAAAAAAATATTTTGAACTGTGTCATTTTTACATTGTCTAATACAAAAGGGGTCCTAATCGTATCATGCATGATAGGTCTTGCTCCATTGGATGCTACCTTTAAAAAGTATCCCATGTCATCATAGGTGTTTGAGCCTAATATTCCTTTGTAAGTCTTTGAAAGACCATTGAATAATGATTTTTCTTCAACGTATCCAAGTGATGGTAAATTTTCTAAGCCTAACCCGACCTGATTTTCTATGTAATTTAAATACTCTCTATAAAAGTTTTGATGTATGCTTTGGATGTGAGCTAAAACTCCACCAACAGATGAAAAACTAGCCTGACAGAAATGACAAGTTTTTGTGCCTAGAGTTATTATGCTATTCACATAGCGAAAAGATTCCATACCATTTTGATCCTCGGATGATGGCGACGCCTGCGATGAAGTTGATTGCTGAGAATTGGATGATTGACCTCTACCGACTTGTATATTTCCTAAAAAGAAAGAAAGAAAAAAGAAAAAAAAATTAATTTAGTTTAATAAAATTTATATCATAGATAATTTTGATTCGAAAGAAGGGATAAAAATTTTTATGTCCCGACCCCCGGAGCGACGCGAAGGTGGGCCCGGACCGCGAAGCGGTTCGCGAGCGAAGCGAGCAAGGGGCCCACCGCAGCGGAGCGGAGCGGATGCTCTGGAATTAATGCAAGTCTAGTGGTATAACCAAACTTCCTATCACATATGCAACATTCTTCCTTAGAAAAATCATGATCCATATTATTCCACTTTGCCTGTTGTTCAGGTGTGAGAACCATAGTCTGCTTTGCTTCCTCTTGCCACCCAGCAATAACATTTTGAAGCTTTTGTGCATAATCTAACATGTCAATTATACATCGTTTTGCTACAGCAGGTTCGCTTTCAATCTTAGGATCGAATCTATATATTTGTCTAGCCCTAACTTCATTATTATAATCAATGCATACCCAACTAAAACCACAACCTTCATGAATAGTTTCCTTTTCCAGTTTGGAATTAGTGGCATCTGTATATGGTTTGAGAATAGATTCAAAGTCAAGAAAGAATGTGAAAAGTGCAGGTACTGTGCGAGCGTACTTGTCAAACTTCATCATTTTCCTTTCAGGTATGTTAGTTTTCTGTAAGCCAAGAGTGGCACATGTAACAATATGCTCATCATAAGTGCTTGTCCCAAAGAAATGAATGCATCGCCTACATAATCTCATGTCTTTATCCTGTGCCTTTTTCCCCAAAAATTTAAATATGCTTTCAATATACATAAAGTGGCCACTCTCCTGTCGATACATGAAAAGAATATCAAGATGTATATCAGTATGGTACTCAGTAACGTAAAGGGGATTGACTTTATTCCTAATCTCCTGTTGTGCATGCTTCCTTAAAATGCCTTGATTTGTAGACTCAGTTTTCGAAATACCAACCTCTTCATCTACCTCAATTACGTCTTCTAGATTTATACCTTGCGCTAGAGAAATAATCCTATCCTTTTGTTTGTGTAAATTTTTATCATTTGAACCTTTTTCTAACTGATCCTTAAGCTTTAAAACCCTTTTCTCATACTGCTCATCATCATACCCTAAAATGAATAGACCCAAGTTGGGATTAAGCTTCTGAAATTTTTTCAATTGTGAAAATGTCATGGGGTAAGTAATACCTCTAAAGTCTATTGATATTTCATCCTCCATGTTTTCAAAAGGTGAACCTTTTTTACCATTCCATAACTCTACCTTTTTATATGTAACTACACCCTGATCGACTAAATGCTTGTAGAAAGATGATTCCTTGAGTTTTGGCCTTTGACGAGTTAAAAACCTTGCAGATTTGCCTTCTGAATTTACAATACATTTTTGTAATTCAAAGTGGGCTAATATGGCGTGAGCAAAACATTTTTCTTCATTACCACCAGAAGCATTGATATATGCGCCCCTTTTGGTTTTTATGACTTCTGGCATAAAGTATTCATCCCATTGGGAAGAACCTCCATTTAATACCTTATACCTAACAATATTCATTCTAAAATTTAAAACTCTTTCATGATTCCAACCACTACCATTATGTGTATGCTCATCTAACCTTTGCTGAAAGCAATCTACCATTAAAGACAAAGCATCTTGTATTTCTTCCTCGTGTCGAACAAGATAAAAGTTTGATGTAAACCCATGCTCTTGTCTATCTTCATCATCTCCTACACCTTTGGTGTACACACTATCAATTTGAAAAAATATTTTGAACTGTGTCATTTTTACATTGTCTAATACAAAAGGGGTCCTAATCGTATCATGCATGATAGGTCTTGCTCCATTGGATGCTACCTTTAAAAAGTATCCCATGTCATCATAGGTGTTTGAGCCTAATATTCCTTTGTAAGTCTTTGAAAGACCATTGAATAATGATTTTTCTTCAACGTATCCAAGTGATGGTAAATTTTCTAAGCCTAACCCGACCTGATTTTCTATGTAATTTAAATACTCTCTATAAAAGTTTTGATGTATGCTTTGGATGTGAGCTAAAACTCCACCAACAGATGAAAAACTAGCCTGACAGAAATGACAAGTTTTTGTGCCTAGAGTTATTATGCTATTCACATAGCGAAAAGATTCCATACCATTTTGATCCTCGGATGATGGCGACGCCTGCGATGAAGTTGATTGCTGAGAATTGGATGATTGACCTCTACCGACTTGTATATTTCCTAAAAAGAAAGAAAGAAAAAAGAAAAAAAAATTAATTTAGTTTAATAAAATTTATATCATAGATAATTTTGATTCGAAAGAAGGGATAAAAATTTTTATGTCCCGACCCCCGGAGCGACGCGAAGGTGGGCCCGGACCTCGAAGCGGTTCGCGAGCGAAGCGAGCAAGGGGCCCACCGCAGCGGAGCGGAGGGAGATTTTTAGCCAGGGCCAAATTTTTTATTAATTTTTTATGTTTTATTACCAGAAAATTCAGGGTCCAGCTCCTCATCAGAGTCACTATCAGATGAAGAGGAATAGTCCGGCGGACTCTGCATACGGCGATGAAAGTCTTCAATCTGTTTATCCACATCTCTAGATTCTTCATCAGAGTCAGAACTGGATTCTTCAGAGTTATCATCCTCAGAGTTGGATTCCTCTTCAGTGTTGGATTCCTCTTCAGAGTTGGATTCCTCTTCAGAGTTAGATTCCTCTTCAGAGTTATCATCCTCAGAGTTGGATTCCTCTTCAGAGTTGGATTCCTCTTCAGAGTTGGATTCCTCTTCAGAGTTGGATTCCTCTTCAGAGTTATCATCCTCAGAGTTGGATTCCTCTTCAGAGTTGGATTCCTCTTCAGAGTTGGATTCCTCATCAGAGTGAGATTCCTCATCAGACTTAGATTCCTCTTCACTATCACTTTGAATGCGCTGACGTTTATGTTGTTTATGTTGCTCTTCTTCTCTAGGTCGTTTGTTCTCTAAGCAAA
The DNA here is from genome assembly GCA_964034955.1 of Orchesella flavescens. Taxonomy (NCBI): domain Eukaryota; kingdom Metazoa; phylum Arthropoda; class Collembola; order Entomobryomorpha; family Orchesellidae; genus Orchesella; species Orchesella flavescens. The sequence goes on along the minus strand of OZ035954.1, from coordinate 38,801,580 downwards.
TAAAATACATAATACTATAAGGTTAAATATATATATATATATATATATAAAGCATAATAATTAATAATAAATTTAGATAAAACTTACCTCGTCTATTAGCCCATTCCACTAATGCTGCGCTCCAATCAACGCTGGAGTGTGTGGACCCTTGGCTCTCGATTGATATTTCACTAGCCTGTTGCCCCATCTCAATTGCTTCTGGTTCAAGTGGTGTGGAATGGTGTTTTGGTTGTGGGGTATGCTGAATACTCATTGATTCTTCAGATGCAGCAGCAATACTGCTGTCATATCCCGCATCAGGGCTGAATTCTGGGAAATGCCTATTGATTGGTTCTATGGGATGTATTATGGGAACTTCTATGAACAAGAAAAATACACTCATTAAGCATTCATTATCTTCATGTTATATGTTAGTAGTATATGTTAAATTGTAATAATCATTTACCTTGCCCATTAACCCATTCTTCAGACTCATCAAACTCCTCTTCCTGTTCTTCTGGTTCCTCTACCAGGGCCATCATGCGATCACCTTGAGTGTCCAACGGTTGAATGATACTCTCCTGTGTATCCATCTGTGTACATTGGTCCATTACTAATGAATAAAAAGAGCATGATATATTAGACAAAATTAATAACATTTACTTTAAATACACATATCTTATAATGCAAAACTTACATATTTCTTCGCAGTCCAGTCGGTTATGCTCGAACATATGCTTGGCATAATCAGCATAAGTATATATGCGTGTCGCGGGACATCTAGGACACTGCAAATGTGCAGCCAGGGATTGGCCAACATTATAAGTGCTGGGATGGCATGTAGCACTTCTTGCACGCAATGGACCTTTATCGGTTTTGGCTTGGTGATATTGCACACCACAATTTATCCACTTGTCGAATTCAAAGTTAAAAAAACCAGAACATTCGTGTGTTTCTTTAATATGGTGAACTAGACTTTCAAAGTCGTAGTTTCCAAAACGGCAAATTCCACAAATCATGATGATTGCTTTAGATAATGAAGCTTGAACTTAGAAAATATTTTTCTTTGGAGAAATTTAACGTTTAACTCACAGAACAGTCAAAACTCAACTGACCCTTTTCTGAACCAAAACCTTGTTCACAAATCTTTTTAAAAGTTAAATTTGGAATGAACGAATAAAAAACGACGAAAATTTATTTTTAAGTGTTGGGCCTGGTAATATTATTTCATGTGACATCGTTTCAAGGAAGGAGTATTTATAAAAATTGTGGGGGTTTGGTTGACAGCTAACCTTTTTATAAAAAATATCTGACACTTACCTTTTATCTTCGGGTTCATAGCAGGTGTTCATGCAATATTTTTACATTTTTCTAATCCTTTGGTTGCACGTAGATATCTTAAGCCTTTTTGCTATGTCAACTTGAATTTGAAGTCACTTTTTAACCCTAGCATATATGATACCCACTGGTACCTGTTTGCATGGAATTGTGTGATATTTTCAGTCACTCTCTGAGTATAAAAACCCCAAGGTTTTTTGGAAAAGTATCACACTTGCAACTTGAGCTTCCAAGAGAAATAACCTGAGCAATTATTATCTTGAGCAGCAACAAAGTTATACTCCATATATCATGGCTGTGTCTTTGATTGATATTGGTCTTAGACCTGTATCCTATTCACGACTGGATACTTTTCTCAATCGCCACTCCAGGGATTCCAACAACCCATTCTACCCGATTCCAGCCAGTTCCATGGTGTCGAGATACTATGTTGAGCGTGGGGGCTTGAACTTCAGAGCCCCTTCTGTCAACACTCGGCAACGAAGAAATATTCGTAACGCTGATGTTGCCATAGGATACATCTGGTTCCAGCATGCTTTACGGACGATCCCAAGGCATTACTGTTGTCTACTCATCATCGACAACCGAAGAAATTCCGTGGCCTTGCTTGATGTCAGTCCAAGCACCGGTATGATCTTAGCAGTCGAAGAATTTCTTGGATCTCTTGGACTTCCAGAGGAAACACTGAGGAATTTCAATATCATTGATATGCCGGAGAACATCAACCCGTAAGTCAAAGCATTAATTTTATTCCATTGATGTTCATATATAAGGTTTTATACACATGCTTATAATTTTTTTTGTTCTATTGTATATTTGCAGTATATATAGAGGGTCAGCTCTTGTTGCAGCCCTTGGTGTCCGCAATTGGATCCGGCTTGGTGAGCCTGAGATTCGCCTTGATGGTGCCTTCCCTTCACCCATGGACCTTTTTCTAGTCGGGGAATGGGCCTACCCCTTCAACTTCCGCAGATTTGGACGAAACCTTCTCGTCCGCCGTCTTCAAGCTCACCCTGTTGTACGCAACCCAGATCCAGCAGGCGAAAACGCCGGGCGGTTTGGGCATGCGATCGGGGATATTAGGAGATTTGACGACGACGGGCCTGAAATCCCCTGGGTTGCGCCTGTAGATGAACCTCGAGCCCCGAATATGCCTGATGATGAGATTCGTAGGATTCTGGGTTATAATCCAGGCGGTGATTCGGGCTATGAAGATGTTTACGACAGTGATGTGACTGTTGAAGATGAGAATGAAGCTAGGGGGCGGCTTAACATAGCTCCTGGTAACCCCGCTATCTTATATGATATTGGGAATTATTGAAATGTATAAGTATTGTATGTATATATGCATTATTCGTTTTGTAAATAAATATTATATTCTTATATGCAAGTATTTTTCAATTCATATCTTCATTGTTTTTAATCCATAATCCTCCCATGCACTCAAAAGGGTTCGACCTCATATGTATATTATCGGCATCTGTTTAGGTGTATACGTACACAGGTACCTCTGTACCTTTTCATTTATACTGGGTTTCCCACTTAGCATCCCTACCATACATTTTGCATGCCCCACAACTCGACCGGCTCTAAATCCCACCCCTCCCTCTACTGTTATCGATAGCAATTTCAAGTAATTTTGATAATTATTAATCAAATTACGGAAATTGCAATAATTTTACAACTAATTGGCTGATTGTAATTTGTGTGTATACTACTTATGACTATATATATGGATTGGTTACTTTTAATGACTAAATATAACTTGAACTTTTTTTTGAACAAGTTCTAAATTTTATGACAACCTAACTTAACCTTAATATGATTGTGAATATTTCTTATGTCACGCTGAAACAAAGATTTTGACCCAATAGCATAACATTCTTCCATAAAATCTGGCTTTCTCGTAAATAGGTGTCATTATCAAAGCCTGAATCTGCTTTATATTATTAATAATAATAATAATAAATGAGTTTATTGTCCAAATGGAACCCTCCGAGCGGAGGCCTCTTACACCATCGACATTAGAATAATTTTTACATATGTGTCAATTATACAAAGAGAAAATTATGTATAAATACAAGAAATACTGGTAAGTATATAATCATACAGTTTGATAAATATAAAGATATGGCAAAAATATTATCATTTCATTTTATATTATTTAGCACCCGTTCTATACATTCAATTATAATGTCTTCATTGTTTTCAGTATGAGTACAGTATTCATTTGTTTGGTTGTTTATTAAATATAATTTTAGTGTACATATGAATAATCGTGGTGAAAATTGTGTAGTAATGAGATCTTCTGGTAGTCTTAACCATTCATAAACACCTTTGTATTTGCATGCTAGCTCACCCCACTTGCTTTTAGGTTTATCATTGGGCATTCTGTAAGTATTGTTTCTTGTGCTTTGTGAGATTTCACAGTTTATGTCAAAGAAATTGTGGAAATAACCATATTCTAAGGTAGAGCATTTGTATACAAAATTCAGTAACTCATAAGTATAAAGGTATTTGGAAAACAACAATCCTAATGTATTACATATATCGTTTGATACAGGGTCAAACTTGCGTTTGTTGAGTATAAATCTAGCCGACATTCGTATAATTTTGTCCATTTTATTTTGACAGCTACCATTATTTAACCATACTGAACAGGCATATCGAATGTGAGACAAGACCATAGCTTCTACAAGTATCTTTCTGTTTTTTTCATTAACCTGCGATCGAAGATCAAAAGCAGGTTCTTTATAATGGATCTTAGTCCGTCTGTCCGTCTGTTCGCACGATAACTTTTACACCGTTGAAGATTTTCAAAAATTCTTTTTGCTAAACGATACCTTAGGTCAAGACCTTGACTGAGTTCTAAGATGGGCAAAATCGGTCAACGGTAACTGGGTCAAAGGTCAATGTCAAATATTTTTTAATAGCAAAACATGGGTTATGATACATCAAAATGATGCTATTTCTCGAGAAAAACTCAACCATGCTATTATCAAAGTTCATAAATGACACCAGCGTGACCTACAAACGTTTTAATGTCAAAATTTTGGAATTTTCGCAATAGCAGCCACACTGATGAAAATCTTCAAATCTTTTTTAACCCAATGAACTACTCAGATACATAGCTTATTTTAACGTCATTCAACTTAAACTCAGGATCGCAGGTTCCTATATATCTGCCTATTGTCAGGTTTATTAGTATGTTATTCGAAGGTACAGTTTTCTCGTAGGTTTGAATGTTTTGAAAGCTAGTTTTGGATAATATTGGTAGAAAACGCGATTTCGAATCACTCTGGGAGGGCTTTTACCAAAATTTGCCTTATAATTTAAACTATTACTGTTTTACTGAAGCCGAATATCTCTGTGAAACTTACCTTACAAATCAAGTACACAATCTTGGATTTTGGGTTTGGAGCTAACGCATTGCCGGGTTGTAGTATACAGTGGTGGCGTGAATCCAATGCATTGTTCCCATCTGATTTAAAAGACGCTTCCTCCCTTAAATCATATTCTCCATTGTGAGTTTCTACAATGTTAAAAATTGAATGACGTGAAGACTATCGCTTCGTATTACCAACTCCGTATTGTACCATTTAGTTATAAATTCAACTATTTTCCAATCCACAAACTTTGTAATCTGATCGTAAGTATTTGAGACAACCGCAACGTGAAAATACATCATTAGTGTTTTTGTGCGACGAGAAAAGAGAAAGTAAATATTTATTTCCGTTGACAACCATAATATCTTGATGCCAGTAAACAGGAATTACTCGCAAACCTATTTATAAGCCGATTCATTATATTGTGATAACATTCAGGAAAAATTACGCTTTATTGTCAAAGGAAAGGCGTTTTTACCTCATTAGAATAATTAGTAGATAAATCTATGTGGTTTAATCCTGAAGAATTTAGGAAACAACTTATTGCTGAAAAGTATTAGATGTGAAATAAATAGGACTTCATAATCATAATTTCATTCGTGGTAGGTCTAGCTTTAAAATGACGTCTTTTCCTAAAATAACCAATGCTTCCACAGAAATTTTGTCTCACACATTGTATTTTCTTACAATTGCAATCGTCGTGTTGAAATCTTACTGTAATTGTAGTACATTCACCACAAATTTGAATCGTATCGAAACAGTTTTTGAAATTATAAACTCACATTTTTTAAACTGCTCAGTAGTGCTAGTTTCTACCACAAACTTGAGCCATGTTGAAGCATATAAAAAACTGCCTTCAAGTCTGAATTGGAATTATGAAAGTACATTTTATTTGTTTGAATACGATCACCTAAAACATTTAAACGGAGAATGTGATACACGAAAATTCTCACATTGCTGTAAAATTGTGATAACTAGCTGCGAAATTTTAAGTTTAAAATTGGATGCCGTAACTTTTAGTCAAAAGTTCCTCAGATTTTTTACTTCAATCATCAATCCGTTTGCGAAACGAGATGAGGACCATTTCATTTTTCTAGCAAATTCGATCAAGGAAAGTACATTATTACTGCAGTCAAAGATTTCTCGTGAAATAAAATTCAAAATTATATTATTACATAATTCACAAATCATGACCAATTGTATATTCTGTAAAAATTCAATCATTGACATCTCATACATTCATGAAGGGTCTGTTATTTTCTCCGATTTCACTCTGGATTTTCAAGGATTTGAACTTAGCGTCACGGTGTCCACAAAGTATGAAACGGAGTACGAAATGCATTTTTTAAACGGATCATGGCGTCACAAAAGAGGACTTCACGCCGAAGTGTTCTGGGCCGTGCAGAAGAAGCTAAATTTTACTTATATTCTACACCCATGTGCAGCATTTGGAAATATTTTAGAGCAGGACACGGGGACTCTTCTACCAAATAAAACATGGACTGGTTGTGTTGGTGATGTATTTTATGGAAGAAGTGACATTTCCCTTCTCGTTGCACCAAAGAGAGACCGATTGACAGTCGTAGACTTTACAAGTTCCATGGAATATGCCCGTTTAGTATTTATAACACATAAACCACACGTGATGTATCGTTGGACTACAGTTTTTCTCGCGTTTAAACCTGTTGGGTGGACATTAATAGCGCTCGCAATTCTATCAACATCGTTGTCAATTTACGGCATTGAGAAGTGTATGTCTTACAAATTACTGGGAAGCAAACATGATCCTAAATTAATGCTGGCATCCAATGTTCTATATCTATTCGGATATTTAATTGGTCAAAGTGTCCACATTCGTTTTAAAAATCAAATGTCTACCATCCTTTTCGGAATGTGGCTTTGGTGTGGCTTTGTTCTTGGAACTTGCTATTATTGCAGTCTGCAATCCATTATTGTTTCTCCAGGATTGAAACCGGTTCCAGAAACGATGTCGCATCTAATTAGCTCTAATTTCGAATGGGGGGCGTCACAAGGATTTGTTGGTAACCTGGGAGGCCAAATATTTAGACAGTCTGAGAACCCAATGTTGCAAACCATTTATAAAAAAATGCAGGGCCATAAAAATGTTTTTGAGTGTTTGCAAAAAGCAGCAATCACAGACTATGCCTGCTTAGATTTCGATATTGACTCAGAATTCCAAATTGGGCATTTGTTTGCTGATAGGTTCGGAAGACACCCTTTTCAGTTTGGGAAGGACAGTGCCTATATAACTGCAGAAACATTTATTACAAGGAAAAGGGAAATTTTTGCATCCCACTTTAATACATACATATCCAGATTTTTTACAATGGGATTGGGGAAACAGACCATGAAGGTTGACATGCGAGATGTAAGAAAGGAAACGATTAAATATGGAAAGATGGTTTCAAATGATAGAGGAAGAACAACAACCTTAAATTTTAGGGTAGATGAGCCAAAACCATTTGGGATGCACAATGTAAAAGCAGCTTTTTTAATTCTTATTTTTGGAGTACTTCTAGCCACTACATATTTTGTAAAAGAGCGATTCCTATCGTTACGTTTCCATTTTTAAGTTAAAAAAGTGTTGCATGTTTAAACTACCAAATGCGGTCGACAGTGCTAGCTTAAGCTTAAGAATTAATTACAACTGTCACATTGACGTTTATTTAAAAGATTCAATATTCTCTTCGGTTTCAATTAGGCTCCTATATTCTTTCTTTGCTTTCCATTCTCCTTGTCTTTACACTCCTCTTTCAGCATTGCACGTCTCGTGAACCTCCTGTTCAACTTTTTGTTCCTTCCACAACTTTTTTCAAGATCTGCACAAAAAATTTACACGAAAGGATATCTAAATGAAAACTATCGTATTATAAACATAACTATAATTATATATGCACTATGATAATGATGGAATTGAATTAAAACCCTTAAAATACCTTATACAAATAGCAAATAAGCAGTGATATTAATAGATTTAAAGCTACAGTTATTTCTTTACACTCCTGCGTCACCAGGTTTATTGTTCAAGTTGATTATGGTTGGGGTTGAGTAGTGAACTGAAAGTATTTTTTGTGTATTCATAAGCTAATAATAAAGCTCCTGTCGCTGGAAACGTCCTGACAATTGTTGGTCCAAGTCCGCTATATAAAGCTTTGACGCCTGTGTAATCAAGTTATATAAATTATTCTCAATAGCTAAGCTGGAGTCATTAGTAATTATAATTAAAGTGAAGTAATTTTACGATATCAAACAAACGTACCTTCATGTTTGACTATGTCTTTGAAACATGCGAATAAAGTTATATTAAGCCTATTAATTTGTATTCTGCTCTTGATTACATCCGTTGGAAAGATTGATACCCATAAGAATGTTCCGCCGATTCCACCACACACAATTGTTCGTAAAGATCCTAAAAAGTAAAGTTTATTTGCATTTTTCATTTCTCAATCCTGTGTATTATTAGCAAAACTGTATTCACTCAAATAAATATACCTATTTCATCCTTAGTTTTTCCTTTTGGGGTAAGCAAGTAGCGACTTAGTTCATATCCTCCAAAGAAAAAGAAGTACCCTGGCATTTCTCTTGCAAATGTGGAGGATAGTCCATGAAAAAAACCTCTGAAGCCTTCCTCCCTCAAAATTTGTCTGCATAAAGTGACTGGTCCCACATTCACCTTCAAAATTGTTTTTTGTAAAAATAACCTTTAGCGAATTTAAGAAATATATTTAGGCATGGTTTATACTTAGCAAGTAAACGCTTACGTAACGCAGAGGACTTTCGCTTCCACCACTGGAAATTGCTGAAGTTTCTCTCATCGCTTGTAATCTACATTTGACTAATTCAGTTGGACATAGTGTTAAAGACGAAAAAAATCCAGCTAGGAATCCAGAGACGGCGTGATAAATTGGGCTCATATTTTCCACTTTCTACAAAAACCATTTAAAACCGTTTAAATCTCTTTAATAACAATTTATTGAATTGGATCATGTTACACAACCTGTCGTGTAGTTGCAGCAACAATTTTCTGACATCCACCATATGCCGCAAATAGGACAGCATTTTCTGAAATATTTGCTACCAAAGCCGGACCCGTTCCAGCATACAAACCCCTACGAATACCATCCTTTCGAAAAGTGGTCAGTAGGCAATCTATCATCCCCTTGGAATACATTTGTGGAAAGGTTTGCATTTTTACTTTTACTGTGTCCAAAGGCTGTCCAACGTACACACAAGCTGTGCCACCTAAATAAATACACAATCATAAATTTAGTTTTTATGAAATGTATATCTGCATGATTGCTATCCAATTTGTTTTTCATTTCCAACGTATTACCTACGGCTCCCGCCAATAGGTCAACGGTAAACTCTTTGAGTCCATGACTGGCCTTGGATTCAACTACTGAAGCTAATATCACATCGTCGGAGCGACTCATCATTAATTTCTTCACAGAGTCTTGTAAATGCTGCAAAAATGAAATGCAAAGTTAAAACAACAACAGAAAAATGATGAACTTGAATGTGTTTATATCTATAAGATATTACTATAACTTACGACTAGTAAAACTACTTTCAACAACTGTCGCACCACAAATTTTTCTTGCTCCTGAAATATCAAAATTTTTTGTATCTTGAATGAGGTAATTTATGACTGGATTGGATGGTTTTGACTGAAAACAAAATTCAAACAAATTATAACACCTGACGTGATTGTCTCCCACCAATAATGCTATCTATCTTTAGTGTAATGTGTTTGTCTTGATCATTTTTCAACTGTTAAATTTTAGAATGAAAATTATTATAGACGGTGATATGACAACTAGGATCTATACTAAAATCACAATTGAAATTTCAAATCCCGTTTAGGTTCTCGGTTTCCTTAAATTGAAACTAGTATTGACAGTAGGAATTATAAAAAATATTTAAATTTTTTGCCTGTATTCGTTGTGAAGAGCTTATTTATTTAAAAAATCTTGCAGAAAATGGTATAAATCACAAATAATGGATAAGATTTCCCTAAAGTAAATTTTTAAATGAAAATCATGTGCAAAGTTAAAAAATTTAATATCATAAAAATAATTCCGTATAATTATGTACCTTTTTACATTTGAGCATGAAATCTTTTTGTACTCAAACCTATGGTTTTAGCTGAGGTAACATTCAACCTTGGACACAGGGAAGTTACTATACACCTAAGAATAACATATTGTGAAAAAATTGCGGTAAAGACAGGCGTTCACATATATATATAAATAAATAAGTTGCCCAAAATACCTTCCTATGTGAAAATAACATGTTTGTTTGGATACTCAATAAAGTTGGGGCCCTCATATATCTTTTGACTTTGAGTGAGAATGCGTCAAAGAATATGGTTTGAGTAGATTAAGGAAGTAAATGAATTAATTTTAATTTGACATAAGTCACATAAATATTCACAGCGCTGTATATTTATACTTTGTATCAGAACATTCCATACCTAATGAAACTTCCCATAACCACAATGATAGCTAGTGACGCAACGAAACTATCAATAACCACTTTTCACTACAAAATATAATATATAAAACTTCCTTGAAAAAACTACCAGCATTTGAGTTTCAATGCCTCTTTCATGAGAATGCGAGCTTTGGTTTTGGAAGCCTGTGCCTCTTTCATTAACTTGTTGAGTCATGGGTAGCTTCATGGACTTGATGTTCAGTACATTACTTCTGCTAGTAGCTTTTAGCATAATTAATTTGGTAAGAAAATGACTACATTGTAATAATTAATTGTGGGAATAAAAATAGTGAAGTCCATTCCAATTTTTTATTGTTAAGAACAGACAAAATGTCAGCTAGGAGTCGTTTACTCTCCTTTCGTAAAACTCGAAGATTCACCGTTCTCAACCAAGTCGTACAGAATGGAAGATGTGAAGCTGATGTTGGGCATTATAGAAAATGATAACTTTCCTTTAGTGACGACATATAGTGTTGGAGCTCCTGATGGTACAATCTTTAAAATAATCATAATTTCCTTAAAAATTACTTTAGAGTTCTAGCAATATAATTGTTTTTATAGAACCCTATCAGACGAATTCAACGAGATACCGATGCACCAGTGTCGTCCATACCGTAATCGCTGCTGTGGAAATAAATAAAGTGAAAAGGGAATTAGCATTATCAGTCTACCAAGGAATTGACAACAACTCATCAGCACAACGACTCAACTCGGAGATCCAAGTTGCATTCGAAATGGCTCAAGCAGCTAATGAAATTTATGATGGGACAGTTTCTGCATTAATTTTCCCGAGTGTTGCAAACTTCAACGAGTTATTTGACAGGATCGGCACAATAAAAAATGTTTCGGTAAGAGCTCGAAACATGAAACTGAGAATTGGAGTTAGAATAATAAATTGTGAATCAAAAATACCAAAGTTGGATAAGAAAGACAAGAAAAATCTGGAACTACTATCTCTTTATGATTTCATCATTTGTAAAATTATTCCATCGGATGCCCTTCTCGGCGAAGGTGTTAAATTATGGGCTGAGGATTTTTTTGAAGTAGTAATTGTAAAGAATATTCTTGCGGTCGAGCAAGGAATCAATAATATTATTGGGAATAATAGAACGATGCAAGTCATTCTGGAAAGTGGTTGGGCAACCGTGTTTAATGAGAGTAGTCATGAAGAAGTTCTGGAAATGAGAAGATATTGGGAACATTTGGGACAGTGGGCAAATGCAAACAAAAGAATTGTGTTTATGAATGAAGCCTTTGATAATCCATGGAGAAATGGTGAAAAGGATGCGCCTCATTATGGAATTTGGACGCATTTAAATAAAGCTGATGTCACAAAGAATGCATTTGTACGTAAAATGAACCAGAGTAAGGGACTTTTTTAAAGGGCTTGAATTACAAAATATGAATATTTTAATGCACATGACTAATTTATTAAATTTTTCTTGGTCACCAAGTTGAAACTCATAACACGTGGAGACGACGACCAGTGTTTCCACCAAAATATGGAGGAAGTGTAAATGAAATCTCCAAACCAGAAAAACGTCCAGCAATTATAAACGGAGTAAAAGACGAAGGAAGGGCTCATGCCATTGGCCTCGTGTTCCTGACACTTTTATGCATTTGCTATTGATATATTTTGATGGGGAAAAATTAAATCAACGAGGGAATGGTTAAGTTAGTATGGAATATACATCTCATGGATGGAATTGGCTATGTATATTATACACATATATTTGCTAATTTGCACCCTCGGCTACATTTCGATAATAATAAGCTGTTCTGTTTTTAGAAAAAAATTATATTTTTTAGTCATCTATGTACTTACGTAGCCATGAAATTTATAATAAATTTTCCATTTCGTAACATAAGCAGATTAATTAACTATTAGAAGCAGATAATTCGTTATTAATCAAGCAAATATAATTAGAATAGTTTACTGGCATACATGAAGAATCTTCCACAAATAATTTCTTTCCTAGAGAAGCCAGTATGTCTTAAAACACCTACGTATGCGCATGTATGCACATACAACTAAAAATACAGGCAAATTATAAACTTTATATAAATGATGTGTGAAAAACTTTCTTGAAGCTTTTATAATACGAGAGAACATGCAATCAATACAATTCCAGTGAATGTTGGATCAAAACGACATCCAGCTGCATTACTTTGCGATTTGTCGATCGTTTCTAGTTCCGGTAGTTCCAATCGTAGTTGTCGCACCAAAAGGTTGTGAGTTTGTACTTTTGTGGTGGTAAATAAACAATGGTTTGTTATATTACACCGCAACCCTAACCAAGTAATGCAAAAGTTTTAGTTTGATTTATGGCTTACTTTGTGGCCCTTTTCTTTCATACGTTGTGTTTGAATGCTTCCAAATTCCATAATGAGAAGCAAAAAGTAATTTCGATGCACTATCATCTTTCCAAGGGTTATCAAATCCTTCATAAACAAAGACCAATCGTTTTTCTGTATTTGCCCACTGACCCATCATCTCCAAAAATAGTTTTTGTTCCATGTTTTCATTAGTGTTGCTATTGGGATTGTCCATTCCACTGGGCCAACCTGTTTCCAACATCACATTCATTTCCACTCCCGCATTTGTTATTCCCTTCTGCAGCTCTTTAACTTCCTTTGTGATTTTTTCGTTGAAAGTTTCATGCCCTCGTGAATAAGTTGCTTCAGGTGGCATTTTTTGACAAATAATAAAATCAAAAGGACGTAACTGATCTTTGATCATTGGATTCATTTGGGCAAAGATTAGCAAACCATTAATTGCGTCGCAATTTTTTAATTTAATCCCAAATTTTAAGTTCATTCCTCGAGCTTTTGCAGAAACTGCTTTGATAGCGTCTAATAAACCGATGAGCTGTTGAAAGTTGGCGTTACTTGAAACAACCATTCCTTCAACAGTTCCATTATAAATTCGATTAGCTTCCTCAACTATTTCAAATGCTACTTCTATCTCCGAGTTGAGCCTCTGTCCAAATTTGGCGGTTGCAGAAAATAATCCTTGGTAAATTGATAACACCAGTTGCTTTCTTTTATTGTTGATTTCCGCAGCAGCTAATGCGGTATGAACGGCACTTGTACATCTATGTCGTGTGGAATTTATCCTGTAGGATTCTGGATTCCCATCAGGAGCTCCAACACTTTCTGTGACAACCTGATGAAAATTATCATTTTCAAGTAGATTTAGCATCAATTTGACATCGGTTATTGTGTACGAATTGGTAAAGTCGGGTCTATCGCCCGGAGAGACAAACGGAGAATAAACCACTCCGAGCTGACATTCTCCCTATTTTGAAACAAAGCAATTGATTGTCAATTATGAGTTATCGTGACATTTAAAAAAGTAACTAAAATAATATCTTACGTTGTTGAATAGATTCAGCACTCCTAGAAAAATAAAGAAGGTGTTCATGATGTTTCAATGTGCAATTTAACCTTTAAAGTAAACTAACTAGGTTGTAATCACTTGGAAAACTAGTTTGCTACTGATGTCCTTAATTGATGAAACTTTATAAACAGTTTACAAAAAGTGCATTATATACTCACAAGGGACCGTTTTCAACTGAAGTCTGAGTTAAGACAAACCAAATATCAATTCTGGGGTAATTTTATGCGCTGAAACGATCCTGAAATCAGTTTGCTGTAAAACTAAACTTTTGAATTTATAAAGGCGGTAGTTGGTATGGTAAATGCCATGGTAAATGAAGGTGTGATTTAGGTGTCGGCAAAAACTAGTTTAAACTTAAATTTTTTACTTAAATTTTATACTTAAAGCAGTTTTAAAATAAAATATTTTACAAAAATAGTAAAGGAAATCCCAAAAAATACCATCTGCGGATCAGAAATTTAGCCCCAACCGTTTCAATATTGCCCCATTTAAATAACATGTAAATTAAAAAAAAATATTTTACAGCAAACTGATTTCAGAATCGTTTTCAGCGCATAAAATTACACCAGAACTGATATTTGGTTTGTCTTAAATCAGACTTCAGTTGGAAACGGTCCCTTGTCAGTATCGCTGAGTAATGGTGGTTATAGAGTAACTGTTTTTGAGTATGGAGATATGTGGCTGCTTTCGGCGTAGGGAGGATATATCGAATGGCAGCTCTTTCCTGGTAAACAAAACCAAAAATCTGTGCTTTTAATGTAAAATCCAAAGTACAATATACTAGATTATTAGCAAGCCATAAGTGCAGTTTCCTCTACAGAGTGAAATAAATTCATGCCACCGCAATATTAGATCAATTTTCATGAATCACCAGCCCTGAATAATTGTCGGCATTTTTACTTGTCGACCAAAAAAACTGTCGACCTTTTTTCCTGGGAACCTTTTTAACTTCGACCTTATTGTATAGGGACCTTACGTTGGGGATCTTATTTCCTGATACGGAAATAAATTCATGCCATCGCCATTTTGCATCAATTTCACTCAATCACCACTTTGGTTTATCTCAACTACATCGTTTTGCATAAATATCCATAATCGTTAGTTTGGATTGAGAAGTCATCGACTGAATAGAAATTGTTTTATTTTCTTCTAAATTTCAAAGACAATATTCAACTAACGATCGTACCTAACGTAAGTAAACATGCACTTATTTTTTATCAGTTATCAGTTCATCGTTATCATAATAAACTAGCTGATATTTATATCATTTAAAAACTTTAAATTTTATTTAAGGCTACGTTTTTGGAAAAAATTATTGGCACACAATAAAACCGACTTGTCATGTATATAAAAGCAAAAAGTATTAAATAATGTTAAACATAATATTATCGCATGTGTACTTTATAGATTTGATGTTCTGAAAAACTTTGATGATATGAAACACGTTCCAACAAACATTGCTGCAAAATTGTAAAAACTATTACCACAGCTAATAAGATACTAATACATAACATGATGTTCTCGTTTAATTTTTGTGTAAACCACATCTCTAACTTTTTGGGAAAAGATTTATAAACTTCATGTGATCTTGGTTAACCGTTAATCATCATAGTATATAATGGTCTGATAGTTTTGGCACATGTATATATAATGGTTTGAGGGACTAAAAAATCCAACAAAATCTAGAAGCTAGGACCACTGATTAGAATGCTTTAAAATTCAATTATATTTTGATCGATATTTTCCATATTTATTGCTTGCATGATACCAAACCAAATGCTCGTGTGTAAGCAATTAATTTTGACTATTGTTCAATATTTTTTCAGACGTCCACGGTAAGAGAAACACGTGCTAAGCTTAGCTTTTACAAAAACCCATGCTGATCTGGATTTAAAAGCGATAGAAAATTATAGCCTTCGTTTTCAGACATTCATTTCCTTTTTCTTACTCGAAAACTCCATTCAGTATGATTGCGCTTATGAGCGGATCGAAATAATTGGAAAAAATATAATAAACTTTTTGCCATTTAATTTGAATTCGTGTCTGTGCTCATTCTAATAACAACTTGCGTCCAGTTGCTGTCCATCGCTTCAGGAAACCAAGCTGACAAAGTTCTTTCTGAAAACGAAACGTCATGAAAAGTAAGTGAGCAAATGCCTTTTATAGCATTCAAGAGAGAAATAGACCTATTTAAACATAACTAAAAGAGTATTTCTTTAACATCTAAGCCAACGTAAAAACATTTTTTCTCAGCCTCCTAGCAACATGAATTACCGACCCATTTTAACTTCACTCTTTTATTTTGCGTTTTATTTTAATCTGTCCAATTCGGTTTTGTTGCCACAAAATGCAAACATGGAAATTGTAAATTTAAACAGTTATTTAAGCATTTTCTCATCGTGTTTTATAAACATAGCAACTTATAGGGAATTGATTTACGATCCTCTTGATTTCCCTGTCATGCTTACAATCTTGCGAACCGGGTTAAATTATCCTGTGTACGATGACATGCTCAACATATCAAAACCACTTAACTGTGAAGTGAATGTTTTAATTGTACCTCCAACTCGAAGCTCAGAATGCAGCAGACCAGCGAAACTTCCGTTGACAACCCAATGGCCGCTTTATTTAATTCATCGTGAAAAGGAATTGAGGCTGAGAAACACAATTTTCAACACAAGAATGCAGTTTGATATTCTGATTTCTGATACTTTCATTTCTAAAGCGTGCTTCTACCATTGGTTTGGGATAGCGCTAAGATATAATCTTTCACGTTACGTACCAAACTCTCTAAGTCAACATTCAATACCCACAACATTTTGGGAACTGCTTCATATTAAAATATTTAAGGAACAAATTTCTTATTTGTCTCACAAATATTTAATTGCAAAAATCAATGTTTTGTGTCATTATTGCAATCCTTCACAAGCGAAAATTGAACTGCACAACTCAGCAAAATATCCTATCACGCTGACAGATTTGCTATTCAAAATTTCGGTTCTTAATTCAAAAACATCAAATATTAAATGGAGGCTTTATCATTTCAACTTTCAGCCCCGCAGTGCAACAAGTAATTTCAAATACCCATTAAATTATGATGATCGTCAGTTTTTCAAGTACTCCAGAGACCTACACGCATTGGAAAGGGAACGTCTTCTTTACTATGTAATGGGAAATGCATCCTATGTCTCTTACGGAAGGTGCCCAGAATGTTTTATTCAATTTACATTCGGACTATCTTACATTGCCTTCGGTAGGGAGAAGAATTGGTACATGTCCCAGTTTCCAATCCATCAGGAAATGCTGGAATGGGTTAGTTGTGGATATCTATCAGGACGGATTCCAATCATGGAACTTGTTTCAGCCTACAGATTATTCGCTTGGATTGTGATATGTCTAACATTGATAGTGTTTCCCCTTGCAGCTGCTCAAATTGAAAGATTCTCCAATCGATTAAAAAGCAAAATATCTTGTCCAGTAAACAAGAAAGCCAAATACGTTGAATATGTCTACGGTTGTTTCAAACCATTAATTGACCAAGGGCCAGACGAAATATCTGCTGCCATGAACTCTGTATCTGCACTTCGAATATGTATGGCCTTTTATCTCTTGATGGCAATCATCTTAAGCAATGGTTACAAAGGAGAAAACATAACAAAGCTTACTTCCCCAGTTCCTCCTATTCCATTCAAATCATTTGATGAACTAGTTGAAAATCATTACAAAATTTTAAGTCCTCCAACTTTCCCTAGCTTAGAGGTTGGCAAACCCTTAGACTACTATCCAGTGTTCACTCAAGAGTTTATGAGAAATCTGCCCTCATTGCTAGAAAGACATGGGTATAAACCTTATGCCAAAGGTTTCCATCGTTTTCGCATAGACGACTTTGACAATGCTACCAGGTCCCCATTCAGGCTTTTTATTCAAAGTGCAATATACTCATTTTTGGAAAGAGACCTCGTGCATTTATCAGAGCGACTGGAATACATGATTAATAATAGTCAAGTTGATCTTCATGTTCCATACTCGAATGTGAACCTCGATTGGAAGGTAGCGTCGGGATTAGCACTATTGTTTAATTGTTCCAATGACCCAAAATTGGCTGTGGTGACGGATCACACGAGTATGGTAAAGTTTCAAAGTCTTTACACCCTTAATCACCACGCAGAGCTAAGTGATATTAGGTACAAGTATCCTTTGTCCTTTGGAAAGGAGGAAATTGGAACAAGAACATACGCTTTTGGTATGTCGGGATGGATAAATTCCAAAATTATAGAAAGAATGAATGGGCTTTACACCGGAGGTTTAATTCAAAGGCATGTAACCCTTAATGAGAGTTTGTACAAGGACTCGGGAAGATTGGTTGATATGCCAACATTAAACATTTTCAAGCCTATGAAAATGTCTACAAGTTTTTTATTAGTGTTTTTGATTTTGGCGGTTGGATTGTTGTTTAGTATTATAATATTCTTAATTGAGAACAGAGCGTTTGCAAAAACCCTATTGTCATTGTGTTTAAGGGGGAGCAGAACATTAACTAAGCTCATAAGGAATTTAGTGCGTTTCATTATGGCCAAGTGGAAATGATAATAATGATCATCAATCCATTTCTCATATGCCTTTGTTCACTTAAGGCCAAGGTATTTTATGAGACCTTCTCCGAACCATAATGTTATGCAAATAATTCAATTCAAAACTACGATGGAACAAAGGTTGCACAGCGTTGGCGATTCTTATGATGATGTAAAGCTAAAGGCACATGGCTTTTAAGTCTAGACACACTTAGAAAATATATCGAATAAATTCTAAAACTCCATTTCAAAAATCCATTTCATGATCAGTATAAAAAAAATCAATAATTACAATGATAACTGCATATATAACGTGTCAATTCAAATAATTGAGTTTTTTTCTTCAATACATGCACGTATATGGAACTTGTTTCACTTTTGGGTCTTTGAGGGTGTTGACTAATGAATCAAAAAGTGTTTACATTACGTCAATCATAATTCGTATGACTGATATTACAATATTTTTCAATTTATAGGTGTATCTATATGTATATTAAAATTTATCTTGTTAAATCTTATTAAAAAATATTTCACGCAAAATAAAAATTTTCCAGAAGTAATCATAATCATTCACATTAGTTTTAAACAAATTATTGCATACGTATTCAACGTCAGATCAATATACTTCATGAATAAAACATTTCAATATCGTAATTATCATATAGTTTTAATATTTTCCATTAAAAAATGCTGCAAAACAATCATATTACAAACATCCCTACTTTTCATCTATTTACAAAACAAAGTAACATTACAACTGAATGAAATTCCTTTCCTGATTTAACGACTAAAAGTGTTGCTGTGACTCCTTCACTTCCCCTACATTGTTGGGTGTACCGACAGAGATCTTTTCAAAGGGAGACTTTTCCACACTGTCTTCCTCATCCAGTAAAACAATAAAAAGGAATATGACTATTGTGTGAATAATTTAGTTAAAAGTTTTAAACTGATTTCTCCAAAATATATATCTAAATAAACCTAATGCGAACAAGAAGTTAGATTTATCTTGGAAAAAAGGGTACCTAAAATTTTATTTATTTATGGCTTGCTGTAGAATAAATACCCACCCTTGTAAGCATACTTGCTTAGGGTTTCACATGGTCAGCCCATAAGTACTTTTATATTATTGTCAAGTCAAGCTACGAGTGCCACGTTGCGAGCTAAATATAAGTAAGTGGAGTGCATAATCCCTTCGTTTAGGAAGGGTAGCGAGCATCGATATCGAGCCATTGAAAACATGCGTAAAAAACATATAGATGATGCATGAAAAGAAACAGCAACGCGTCCCTTCCCCTTCCCACATTGATATTCATTCATTTCTACATTAGCTCCAATTCTATAGTGTAAATACCATATATATTATGGATACATATCCACGTTCGACACTCACAAGCATTTGAGATTTCACTCTAGTAAGTTGCTCATTCTGTCATCTGCTCGTATTTCCATTTACAAAAGTAAACATTACCTTGAGACTTTGTGGACTCCAAAAATTACGAGTTTCTTGTACTATAAATCATTTGCAACTAGTTTACTTGTGATTTATAACTACACGTGCTATCAAGTTTGCTTATCAATTCTCGAAAAAAACATAATATATCTGTAACATCATTATCATCATCGGTACAGTATCAGTTGCCATTCTTTACGCAGCTAAAAATAACTTTTAAACAAAGTTTGATTACAAATAGTTATGTTTCAAGACAATTCTGTTGAACAAACATATTCTTGACAATATATAATTAATTTGTTTTTCTTGCGAGTTTCTAGGAGCGCTGGTTCTAAATATCAAGGGCAGTTAAAGCACATTATATTCAAAATGAGTAGTGTGGTGCCCGGAAGACACTTTTGCGTATTTTTTGAAAAAAACTTTTACACACAACTGCTATTTGACACGCCACTTAAGATCGCATACTGGGGAAAACCCCATAGAATTTGAAGAGTGTGACGAATCGTTTAGTTCAATGAGAAATTTAAATAGACACATTCGTTCCCACACCGGGAAAAAACCTTTCAAATGTTTTATCTGTGGCATGAAATTTTCACAAAATTGTCTTTTGGAACGCCACCATGTATCTCACAGTGGAGAAAAGCGTTATTCCTGTGGGGAATGTGGAAAGTGTTTCACCTACCGTTATAGCTTGAAAGAGCATTTGCGAATTCATAGTGGAGCGAAACCCTACAGATGTCAAGTTTGTGGTGAGAATTTTCGCACTTTTTCCCAGCTCCGAAACCAACGAATAGTTCACACAGAGAGCGATCCTTTCAAATGTGGGAAGATATTCGCACGAAACCGGAATTTGAAGCATCATCTTCTAACTGTTCACAAGAAAGTGAAGCTATATGGATGTGAAATTTGTTTGAGGAAATTTAGCACACACTACGCTTTGAAAACACACTTATTAACTCACGAACCTGCCGGTAAATCGTATAAATGTGTCCAGTGCCCAAAAGCATGCTTCGCTAAACATGCCTTGAAAGAACACGTTGCAAGAGTTCATCCAAACGAAAATAAGTTTGATTGTATCATGTGTGATAGGAAGTTTTCACACATTAAAGCCCTGCACAACCACATTCATACACATACAAAGGAAAGACCTTTCAACTGCGGCAGCTGTGGTGCTTCGTTTGCTTGGAAAAAATCCCTGAAACGCCATCGCCGGAATCATACTGCTGTAAACACGCATGTGTGCCCCTGTTGCAAAGTAGTTTTTCCACAATTGGATCGCCGATACGTGTTATACTGAACGCTTTCTCCAAGACCAAATACACAAGATGTATAAAATAAGTAACGCGCTGAAAGCAAGACAATAGTAAATTGTTATAAAAAATGACATTAGGGATTGTTTGGGATAGTTTTAATCAAATCCATTTTTAAGGAAACTTAGCTTCTTAAGAAAAAAATAATACACGGAAATATCTAGAATAGTTTTAATTGCTAATGGAATTTAAGTTTTTAATTTCGTTAAGTGAAACTAGAGTATTACAATTTATAATTATTATTAATACTACTGATTGCAGATTCGTAATCTACGCATCAAAATACATATTCCTGCAAATTTTCAGCGAAATCGGAGACCATGAGTTTGCGCGACCAATCCCTCATGATTAAGTATCGGGCTCTTTACATAATATACCATTTCATTTGGAACTCAATCAATTTTACATTCATTTTTCTGATTATAGTATCTCAATCTCAAACAAACTATGCACAACATTTCATCCACTGATATCATACACAATTTTTAAGCGTTCTATCTCAATTCATCTGAGACAACGGAGTTGGAGCGGTTGCACAAATATTCAACATTTTCAATAACAAAATTATTGCACATACATTTTGTACACAGTTCCCTATAAACTATTTAGCAATTCATCAAATGTATAAATTAGAAAAGGTTAAAAAAAATAGTGTTCGTAAATTCTTTGAACATTTATGTCAAACAATGAGATAGATACATCCCTTTTATTTTACAATGGAGTACAAGCAAAGTCCTAATTTTATTTCTCATTATAAATTTTTCGCTTGAATGTTGGATCGGATTAAAAAATCGTAAGGGCTAAGGTGTTTCGGTAGAGTAATAACAAGGGTGTTCGCATATAATGAACGTTTCAAACTTGTTTGCATAGCATTTTACAACTTAAATATCATAATTGCATCTGCAGTTCTTGATAAAAGCAACGTAAAGTATTCAACAAGAAATGGTCGTCCCAGGACATAAAAAGGACCATACGGTATCCTAACCGGTATTACGGATGTTGCCATTCTAAAATCGATAGCACGTGTCTTGGTTTTGAATCGGTAATAATTTTTTCTTGCAGCTTCCCGATATTTCCGCACCAACTCGTTTTGGTTGTCACAAGCTCGAGTTCCAGATGGGAAAAATATAACTTGTCCAAAAATAAGAAGAACCGTTACACACATAATCAAATAACGAACATATATAGGAACATCTCCCTTAACAATAACCCAAAGGCTAATAACGGTACTCCAGAAAGAACTAAAAAATCCAGCGTACACAGCTGGAAAGCAAATCCCCTCAATTTTTTTAAACCTAGGCGTCCCTGAGTATAAAAACGATAAAAACGTTTAAAATCAATTTCGTATGTGCATAAGTTTACTGTCTGTTTTATAAAAACCTCAACAGCAAGTAAGAGGCAACATAGAGCAAAAGATAATGTTCTATGCGCTTCTAAACATATTAGAAGCAGAAGGATTGTTCTAAGAGCATATCCTAGTAGAATTTCAATAATAGAGCGATTTACT
Source organism: Orchesella flavescens (assembly GCA_964034955.1). NCBI lineage: Eukaryota > Metazoa > Arthropoda > Collembola > Entomobryomorpha > Orchesellidae > Orchesella > Orchesella flavescens. The sequence goes on along the minus strand of OZ035954.1, from coordinate 38,779,125 downwards.
GGGTCCCCAAATATATTTTCAAGAATGTAGTAGCCAAAGTCACCATTAAAACAAATGGTTAGAAACACAAGAGGCCAAGCTGCAAACGCCATGGATAACGCTACAACGCATAAGAAGGCACCATAATCATCATCTGTATTTTTATCACCTCTAGTGTCACGTCGTTTCCGTAATGAAATCTCTGTGAACAAAACATTAAGCGGTATTTTAAACCCTAGTAAAATACGGCAACTTTGAGTAATTTTTACCTTGGAAACTCACCATTTTCCACATCAATGTTGAGTTGAAGCAGCTCATTACAACCTGACACAAACATATTGATCTTGCGAAAGTAAAGTAGGTAAAATAGGCTAGTTGAGATAAGTGCATAAGAGGTGTAAATAAACCAGACCCGACCAATTAGTGTAAAGCTGCGTTGCTGTTGAACATAACCATACCAAAATAAAGTAAGTAGTTGGCACACTCCACACGAAAATATTAGGAGCATATTTAAACACCACGGGGTCAAATTCCAAATTGGTGTAATTGCAATTAATTTTGAATAATTATGGTTCCATTTTAGAGGTAGAGGATATAATAGACATGAGAAGGCGAAGCTGTGAATTTTAAATGCTAAAATCTGTGCGTCCGTCAAACTATTTCTTTGTGCCATTTTGTTAACTTTTCAAATGCCAGTTTTACGACAGTAAAGTCGAAAAAACTAAGTAAGTGTGTCTCAGTTAAGTTGCTTGAGATTCAATGATAAAAAGCAAAGCGACAAATTCCAGAGTCGGATTTATACTTTTTATCACGGAAACAAAACTGACAGGAAGTTGTTTTAATTGTTAGCCACTTAACCTTGGTGCAAACGATACCATTAAATTAATTTGATTCGTCAGCAGAATTATAGTAAAAAATAACAAAATTACACAGCAACCAGCTATGGTTGTGTTATGCTACTATTTTTAAGTATTACCTACACGTAATATAGTACAAATAAATTTAAAAAGTTAAATGGGTGACAAAACCCATGAAAATGGTATAGAAACGATTGTACGGCATGTTGGAAAAGACGAAAAAAGGCAAACAATTCCGTCGAAATCGATTTCAGCACTAGCAGTAAAATTGGTAATAAAAATATACGGATGTAAGATTGCACTATTGATTGAACATGAGCAAATCAGGAAGTCACAACTAAAATTAATGAATTCACTATATTCTAATACTATAACCTGAATGAAAGAACACAAGGACAACATGTTTATAGGAAGTAGTCAACACTAAAAAGAGACAAATTATAGAGCTATAATTTATACATGTCAATGCGGAAAACACACCACCAGGAAGTTTTTAGTCTTAAACGTTTAAATCCTCCCATACAATTTAAGTAGATTTCTTAATATCGAATAATGAATAGCAGCATGAAGTAAGCTAATTAATTCGAAGGGTTTAAATATATAGAAATGGAATGTACCGTTAATTCACAATATGAGCAAGTAAGGAAGACATTTAATTCCATTAAAACTGCTACTGAACATAAATGTGATGATACGTACTCAAAAAACATTGGGGAATAAACCTGGTAACACAGGAGTGTAACGAACAAGCAATTTAGGGTTATAAAAATAAAACTGATGACATTTGACACTTAAGATAACATCCAAGATAAGCGAGCATATCATGGTTGTTGGATTTAGCTGAGACGCCCAATTTAAAATGCATTGAAAGAGATTCCCTACTTGAAATGCATGCGGTATACGTATACTTGACGCTTGAAAAAGGAAAGGTTATCATGATATTTGACCCTGAAGATAACATTGGACATAAGAGTGCATAGTACCATTGATCTTCTCTCGTGATTAGCTTTCAAATGATATGCTACACGGTATACCTTACGCTTGAAAAAGTGACGGGGTATGACCTTTCCCCCCAGGGGTAACTCCGATTTGACCCAAAATTGAACTTGATTCCTCATTTTTTATAAGCTATCGAATGGTGAAAATAAAATTCAAAAAAGTGAAAGCGTTCTTGATTTATCGTGCCCCCACACGGACCGACGGAACGGCTGGACAAAGCTGTAAACAAGCAATAAATTGCTTGTTAATAAACCTGGTAACAAAGGAATGTAACGAACTAGCAATTTAGGGTTTATACAAGAAAACTG